>CM017564.1:7183453-7288555 GCA_007844125.1 Sinonovacula constricta
GCATGTGATATTACTACTACTACTACTACTACTACTACTACTACTACTACTACTACTACTACTACTACTACTACTACACTACTACTACCAACAACTACACTTCTACTCCAACTTATGCTGCTGCTACTGCTACTAATACGGCTACTACTGCTGCTACTACTATTATTACACTACTACTGCTACTACTGCTACTACTAGGATTACTATTTCTAATTATAATATGGCAACATTAATATGATGATGATGGTGGTTATGATGTTGTTGTTGATGATGATGATTAGAGTGGGTAGCACAAACAGCTTACTTATTTAAATGGGCAATAGGACAATCGAGCCGATCCAAACTTTTATCATTTAAGTGTCGAGGCATCTCAAGGTTTTTTTGATGTACCGAATATATATTTTTTACACAATTCAATACAAACTCCTATCAGCATTGCAAACGATACCACAATCTGAAAATCACAGGACAAATGTATTCACATGCAGGTAAAATGTTATACAAGATAAAAGCTGTGAATAGTTATCAACAAAAAGAGCAAACCGAAAACTGTAAATCTGTCGATAGGTGGATAAACAATCCTTTTCTACCAACAGATTTTTGTATTTGAGAAATAAAAGTGACATGTTCAGTCGCTCCTTCAAACAGGTTCAATCACCGCTGTTGGTGCTAAGTGTATTGCCAAATGAACATTCAAATATGTTATTTGCTACTTTACCATGATAAAATGTAACTGCCCTGTCGACTTCAGTTTTTCTTCAATCACATTGCAATTTATACGAATGGGAAGTTATAGTTTTTGGGTGTTTTAAGGTTATATGCAATGATGTTGATAACAGTCACCGGGATGTGGTAACAGCGGTTCGTAAAATGTTTAGGCATATCTTCTGTTTGTGGTGGCAATTTGTTGTTGTATGAAACATCTTGTCTCAGTTTACTTTCAAACTTACTCCTTGAGAGCGCGTTTGAGTGAACGCGTTCATTTATATATTGGTTAAGCTGTTGTAGTTGTTTGGAAGACATTAATGCACCAACATAAATGCATGCGCGTGTCACAAAAAGACCGTGTCTGACTCAAAGTACATTGACCTGGTAGCAGTAAAGTAGATTATAGTATATGTCATTGTTTAATACAGAAAAGATGTTTGTTTCAAATGGTTCAAATAAATGTAAGAGATGATTTTTTTTCCCCTAAACTTGCTGTTTTTGCTGAGAAGCTTTAAAATGGGGCTCTATCAACATGTCATAATTTGTTGCTGGACATGTTTCCATGTACACGTGTTTAAATAACGCATGTAAAATAGAAGTGCTTACATATTGGAAAAAATACGTCGATATAAATTTGTTGGGATGCCTAGAGAAATACGTGGATATCGAAAATGCAAATTTCTTCTTAGTCGTGTTTTTATCATATCACTTGAGTTGTGTTATAAAGTTAAATTTGATAAACTTATTCAAACGCATGCACTTTTCAAGTCTATTTGAATAACCAATGACGTTGTGATGTAAATACTTCAGAGCGTATGTGGTATTTTGCCCCACCCCAGTAATTAACTGTGGAATGGCTTACGTTAACCTAAATGGGGACTAACACCTCATAAACATGTATTAAGTTATATTCGCTTGCTTACTTAGATGCACACAAACCTAAATACTGAATGAATTTGTTATGAAACGATTAGTAAGGACCGAGAGGGTTATTTTTATGTTCTTGCTTACAATCCCAACGATTAATTATCTAGCTACATATTGAAAAGACTAGCTGCACATATGGTAAATGAGGAATTGCAATTTTAAGTAGGCTATAGAATACAATTATAGTGTGCACTCTAGAAAAAGGATCGTCGAAGTCCTCATTCGGCGGTTTTATGATCGGCATTTGTGATAAGGAATGATGATTTCTGTATGAAAACGTGAACCATGTAAATAGTGGGTTGGTTGGAGGAAATACATTTAAAAAATTGGTCTAGTGGCAGCAGTAGAAGTTTATAAAAAAAAAAATCATATTAGAAAAACCGGTTGTATGTATAGCCTAATTGTGAGTTTCTTATTGGTTTATAATAACGGAAAAGGCTTGCGTAAATGCATTTCTAGCGCAGGCTAGACTAGAGCTATCGCAAAACGAAAACATTTTCCTGTATCCGTGGGGTCGGCCCGTTGTTTTAATATTAAGTTTCCGCATGCCCATAATGTATTTACTGAGCCATCATGAAAAAGCAAACGTTGGCAAAAGACAATTTTCTCCCATACACTTATAAATAAAAAATGTACATGTTACAAAAGCATCTTTTCACGTCCGACAGAAAGTCCCATCATGAAAATAGTGTATGTTAGGTTGCTTGGAGGATATAAATGCAAACATTGGTCTAGTTGCAGCAGAAGAAGGTTTAAAATCTTATCTTTTTCATATTAATTTTCTCCTATCTAATTATACTAGAAAAATATGTATTGTTACAAAGCATGTTTTCACGTCTGTCAAAAAGTCCCATCAAGAATATAGTGAATGTTGGGTCGCTTCGAGGAAAGAAATGAAAAAATGGTCTAATGGCAGCAGTAGCAGCTTCAGTTTTTATTTATTTTTATTTCAAATAACAAAAGGCCTGTTCTATATATAGCCTCATTGTGAGTTTCCCATTGGTTTATAATGGGAAAGAGGCGTTGTGTAAATGCACTTCAACGCATGCTAGACGCGAGCAATCGCAAAACGAAAACATTTTCCTGTATCCGTGGGGTCGGCCCGTTGTTTCAATATTAAGTTTTTGCATACCAATCATGTATTACTGAGCAATCGCGAAAACGCAAACGTTGACAAACACAACTTTTCTTCCATAGACTTATAATGGGAAACATGTACATGTTACAAAGGCATCCTTTCACGTCCGACAGAAAGTCCTATCATGAAAATAGTGTATGTTGTGTTGCTTGGAAGAAATAAATGCAGAAATTGGTCAAGTGGCAGCAGTAGTAGCTTCAAAATCTTTATTTTTTAAATACTAATTATCTAATATAGACTAATACTGGAAAAAAATATATATTGTTACAAAAGCTTATTATCTGTTCAATAGTAAAAAACATTCGGAGGGATGGGGGTTCTGGGATCGTTCCAGGGCCGCGACATACAAAAGTCCCTATAAGAGGTAGTGGTATACATCCATGCTAACGCCCACTTAACTTTAGGTGTTGTTCCAAGACTGGTTTAGCCGGTGTCAACATAATGCTGAGTGTCTTATCGTGCCATCAGTTTACGGCATGGTATACACTGTGAATGCAGCACTATACAGTGGACACTGTCTCCAGATAATTGAAATACTTTTATTGCGACGATAAACCGTAAGGTAGATTACGTGTCGACATTGTATGTGAACAAATTACCCACTCTTACAAGGTGAGTACCCGAGCCTTGTATGTTGTGTGAATAGTATCTCTCTCTCTCTCTCTCTCTCTCTCTCTCTCTCTATCTCTTTCTCTCTATTTCTCTCTCTCTCTTTCTAGTTGATCGCCCGTATTCATAAATTTAAACAACAGCGTTTTGTTTTGATACAAAACTCGGGACATCTTAATAAACCGGTTCTTTTTTTATCCCTGCGGCTTGAGCCGGATATGAAAAGTTATAGCGTATAAATGTTCATGGCAGACTCAGCTTAAGCCGTACATAGAAAGCTATAGCGTATACATTTTAAAATTAAAACGTAGCCACTCACAACATTATTTCTTACTCTTCGAGTATACCACGAACTATTTGTTATCTTAAATGAAATGTTTAACAATTAATCAATGTTTAACGCGATGTCCACGTTTGCCTATCTGCAATGAAGTCTAAAGCCACCTCGATCAGATAAATGGTTGACAACACAGAACACACACGTTGTGGAGATGCATGGTTCAGGTACAAAACTACTATGTATACATTTGTGTACCAAAGAAAACAAACACTTCTCTATAACTTAATTGTAAAGCAATATTATAATAATCTCAAGTGCAAATCGATCCATTCTAGCTTCAAATAAACCGATTAACAAGTCATCAAATTAATACGTCTATTCAAAGTGTATCTTAAAACCGCCGCACCAAATTAAAATGCGTTAACAATATCTTGCATACGACCTTCTATCATGCATTCTCTGTATGAGGTAAACCAAACAAGTCTTAACCAGTGTTTATTTATAAAAAGCTCATCAATAGGCTTTACTTTAATAGCATTATAATGATAAGCTCCATACAAGTGACAACCTTACAGGAAACTGCCAAGTTCGTGAGATTTAATTTGTGTAGATAAAGTATCATCTTCTATACAAATAATAGCGGAGGTGTTCATTACGCTATTTCGGCGATGTTGTTCAAGGCAATGTAATTTACTTCGCTTGAAATATCTTGCTGAATATCTCTATTCAGAGCAAGTTTAAGGACACTATCTGCCGTTTTTTTTTCGAATTACCCTTTCAATTCGGTAACGTTTGTTTGTATGCTCTTTGTCAGTTGGCAGTTCATTAGTATCAGTGTACGTAACATCAAAACATGTCAACAGCAACAGCTTGTTGAGGCACAGGAAACGCAATGTCAGGACATGTTTTATGGTACAGAACTCATGAATACTGTCCAATATGATAATAAGGACGTTCATGTATCGGCACATACATTGACTAATTTCGGGCAATACTCCAGAAGTCGCTAGAGCTTTATTCAGACAATTTTCTTAATAATGGTTTTAGTCATTCTTATCACGTGGAGGGGTGTTTCTACTTTGATGTAATTAGTCGATCAATATAGCGGCCGCATATAAACAAGTCAGGTCGGAGGAATAGATACCGAAAAAGTAGTCCTTCAAGGTGTCAGGGACAGGGTGGAAATGGTTTACAGAACACAGTTACGTGTATGCAAATAGAGTATGTTGTAAAGTAGTATATTTTTTGTAAAAACATACCCCATGTGTCTATATCATATGACATTTGCATTTTTCAGTGTAAGATGATTTAATAAAAAAAACTGACGATTTAAATTCTGATAAATATTTTGTTAATAAAGCTATAAAATGAACTATCTATTTCAAAATCACCTTATTTGTTCGCTCATCTTCTCAAATGTTGTGGATTTTAAAATTAATTTTAATTATTAATATTTCGTTTTAGTAGTAAGGGTCAGATACCTGAAATTTAAGAAGCGCACATGGCATTGACAATTGAAAAACAAATCATGCAGGAGATTAATCAAAGTACACCGTAAACATATATATTTTGAAATTCCCGACAAAAACAGCGTTGTTTTATATATAAGGTACTGTCTGATATTTTTTTTTTCATTTTCCTGCGTTTGGGCACAACCATCTTCAAATATGAATATCTCTTATTAAACATAATTTAAAAATTGTTTAAACATGGGTATATTTAATTATATTCATTAGAATAAAATACTATTAGGGGCCGTAATCCTAAACACACATACGCAATTGTGTTATAACATTTCAGTTGCTGCATTTATTTCAAATGTGGTTTATTTTATATATCATTTAACTCATTTAACATCCTGTCAATATCCTCATTACTTAAATTAGTTGAAAAATGCAAACTTAAATGATGAACGCCTAATATTTAAATATAGTTATACAGACACTTCTCTAAAGATTTTAAATTAATAATTTGCTAAATGCTCAAGTTACATATGCAGAACAGCAACATAACTATTACTTGTTATTGACAAATCAAAGGGTTTTGAAGATTGAATAGCCTCATCATTATGCATACTCCACAACAAAGCGTTTGGGCTTTGTCGCTTGCGACAACGTCTGGAGTTATGAGAAGCCTTGATATTTGAAGCACACCAGATTGACACTTCATGACCTTGACTACTCGCTGAAATAAATCTTGCTTATAAAGAAAGTACTTGCCGTATAGATCGAACTATTCGTCTAAAAAGACTAGACGTTTATATTGTGTCCTGGCTTGCTAAAACTGTTATTTGAACTGGGCTATTTTTGCGTTATTCATATGTACATGAAATGCAAATTGATGAATAAAAAATGCCGCTTATCACTTGTTGACTAGAGAAAGTGGTCGAACTGCTTTTAAAACGAGAGTTGAGAGAAATTGCGTACTATGGGGTATTCAGATGCAGGTCGTAGAATGTTTACGAGGCAAAGTTAATTTCCAAATCAGTTTATTTAAGTCAAATCCGGAAGTTGGTGTGACCATTTTGTTTTAGATCTATCTTCAGTGAAATTATCAAGTCATATAGAAAGTAATGAGTTTTTATAAAACGGTTTCCATTGTGAGATGTTAGAGACGCTGATGTAACTTATGTTAAAATGTATAATCTAAATTTTAGGAAAGGTGTCTTTGTACAGTTTCATCCTTGCCTGTTGTTTTTTTCTCAATTTCCAATGTGTTGTACATTTTATTAACTACGGACTTTTTTACCATTGGCTGCACACCTGTAATCGCTTACACCGCAGAAACAGCGTTTTTGAACGATTTGTTTGTTTTATTTATATCATGTGAACAAAGAATTTGTTATTCAGATGTTATCCGAATCTCTCCGGATATTACTTACTTATATTTACAGACCTACACCCTTCTTCAACAGTTTAATGTTTTAAAGCACCACCCATTATCAACATGCACGTAATAAATCCCATATCTCAACCTACACAGAACCATGTATTGACTTGCCACGGCCAGCAGTAGGAAGGCATTGTTTATGGCTAAAGTCCTTAATGTTTTGATTGCATTACATTCTGTGTGTAAATGTATGGCTCAAATGTCGTGACTAAAGAACCTTCTTTTTTGTTTACAGTGAAATATTCGTAAAATTATAATGTGACATAATTCGACCACTACATTACTTTCTTTCTGTTTCTGTCTACAATTATACAAACTCGTTTGAATAAAGTATTAAACGTGCTGGTGCATTGCGTGTAAACGTTTTTCAGAATAGTTTTTTTATTTTCGTTTTTTATTTTAGTTTTTGTATTTTTTTTCCGTTTGAACAGACGAAACATCATATCTTATTGATCTCTACGATTTACAACTTTACTTCATTTTCCTTTAGCAATACCTTCATCGATCGAATCTCATATAAGGACTTTGTACGTGACATTAACAATGTGTTTGCGCCGGTGTTTCTAAAAATAGTAAATATATGGGGATTCGCAAAATAGTTTTTATAAATATCAATTTTCCGGCGCCCTTAGCTCATAGATTGGTTTGCATCGATAGAGGATTGGTGACAAGAACATGGTAAGTTGATTTGTTGGTATGTCTAGGCTAGTGACTAGCGTATTTATATTTTAGGTTAGGTTTGAGGAATTGAAAAAAACAATACTGTATCAATAATGCTTAAAGGTAAACATGTAGATGGAATATGAATAATTACAAATGAAATACAAAGTTATCCTTTCCCTCTGGATAACTCATTACAAATTGTGTAATGAAAATAGCTGTTTGGAGCTATCACATGGCCAGTATATGCAAAGAAAGACTTATTAGTCAGTATTGTTATATAATAGTATGTTTTAGACAACAATGACATTATCAAAGCATTGTTAAATTCTGTATCGTGAAACAAACTACTTAGTGATATTGGAAATAGTTGCATTTAAGACACACACTTGTTTTTTTTTTTTTTTTTTTATATAAGCTGAAACAGTCCACATAAGGGGTTTCCTGTGAAATCATTTCTGTTCAGTAAATCATGTGCATTATTTGATCGGGACATGCACACTTTAAACACAGTTAACCAAGTGTGAATGCACTTTGTATTTTCCAGTGTAGATGTAAATAATTAGTGGTATGTTAATACGAGATACGGTGCCATTGGAACCTAAATCTATGCACATTATGCAATAACGTTTACAATACTTAAAAATTACGATCCAACAGCTCATACAGTGCTTACAATAGATACATATGTTTAGGATTTGCTGAGGCAAAAAAAAAACGCCTTATTATTTAAATTGTGCGCGAGGCATCGTGACTTTAACGTATCTGCATGTTTTATTTAACACAGTTCTTACATAATAAAAAAAACACTCTTCAATTTAACTCATTTTTAACACATAATTTCTATTTAATATGTATACTTGGTAGACGGATGCAGAACTAAACAAAACACAACATTTCTTCCATGATCCGCGAGTAGAGATATATAAGTTATTCATTTATTTCAGATGACATATATATCATATTTACAAGTAATCTAAATGCTGAAAAAAAAAAACAACACAATATTAAAACTCCAAATATTTTCAGCCACTGAAAATTGACAAATACAATATTAAAAAAACAACCGTTCTCCAAGGTTAAAACTACAATACATTTTGATTATAGTGTGTTAAAATGTCAATACAAAAGACAATTCGCAGTTATTAATTTTAATTACCATTTTTCATACATAGTGTTCTCCATTCGTTATCGCTTTTGTAAATCAGCTCTGTGTAAGTTAACGGTACATTTGCTTCTGCGGTAAATTAATTAGAAATTGTTCGTACATCTGTTTACTTATATTCTAAAGTTTACACATTTAAATATTGTATTAACCAGACAGTGTTCGTTCTATGTATGCCTTCTTCAGCTTATTAACCAGGCATATTTTAGAGAACATTCCTAGTCATCCCTGACACCCTGGTGGGGGTCTTATCTGTCAATTAGTCTAGACACAACTCGTGTAAAATACTGGCGAGTAGAAGCGATTGTGGATGGATAATAAAAACACAATATGCATGTGATTTGGGACATAGTCGAATGGAGTTTGAACACGTGTGTAGGACATCATCTCCTAAAAACGGCATTGGAAACGTACATGTTCGTGTAATAAATACTTACGTAAATAGTGAAATCACATAAAGCCTTGTGAACATTTAAGCTGCATCTAATCATATTTAACTATGCTTTTTGAATTTACCAGAAAAAAACAACAACAAACAAAGCCAACTGAAATATTAAAATACAAATGCACCACGCAAAACACCTGAGTAATTGCCATTTACTTGAATACATCAACGGAAAATATAGTATCAAGTAAAACAGATTACACGTACACAAGCAAGCATATGCCAATTGAGCAGATATTAGTTCACTGACAGTTGCTGCGGTCGTGGTCCACTAAGCATTGTCATTTTATTAGTTCAATATTTAAATATAATCCATGAGTCGGGTGGAATAAAGAAAACGCTTGCAAACTCGGTTTCATTTTTAGGAAAGTTTCTCAAAATATAAACATGCCCCTATGAAATACTTATCGCTGAGACTGTCATTTCAACTCCAAATATTCAATAGAACAACACATGACGCATTAATTAAATAAAGGAGACCGTTTGCTGAAGTATTATAGGAGGAATGTTATTAGAAGGTAATGGAATGTTACCAAATATGTTTTTGTGAATGTCGTTTAGTATACACTCTGAAAACTTATCAATTTGGAAGGGAACGTACACGGTTAAAACAAATAAATATGAATAATAGACGAATAATATCTACCCAACACTGTACCTTTTTACATACATACACAACAGATTTAATCCATAGAAACAAACAAATACCTTGCATAACTTGTTCATCAACATGTATACATAGCCGACTTTCTGCAGAGTTACCACACACAGACACACATAGACACAGACATTATACACACACGAAATCAGATATAACATAGCACGAGCAGATGTATATCTTATAATTGGCGTCTCCTTCATATAACTGTGCCGATTAATTATTTCCTCACTACATTGACTTTGCAAGCGTATCATACCGGCTTCTACAATCCTTGTTTGTTAAAGGACCACTACAATCACTTTTAGTGAACACGATTGCACATTGAGCCTAACAAACAGAGTATACACATTCATACATTTTTCACGTGGTTCAGTTGCTTATCTTTCACTCTCGTAAATATTATAACATGCATATAACTTATCCATCTCTCAGAACCTTGATCTTTACAGTCCTGGCACCGTACCAGTTTTTCCAAACATCGTGTGTCGTGCGTATTTCTTTCGTAAAGGTATCGTAAGGTAACATAGCGTATCATGTAAAGTAATAGGTCTATTTCAAAGTAACGTAACGAGCCACATAGTAAATGGTACATCGTACCGTAACGGAACGTAACACTTATGACTAGACCTTTGTAGCGTAACGGAACTAATAGTATGGTAACATAACACAAGGTGACATTGAACTGTGCCGTCACATAGTTCTTTAATACGTATATACATACATTGTACATTTTTTTTTCTAATAACATTATCATGCTCATACAATAGTTCACTGGAGATCAAAACGCCATAAAAATGCGAGACCAATACAAAACATATATGGTTGTAAACAGAAACTAAACTATACATTACATGTCCGGTACATGCATACTATCATTGAACACTTATGAAGTTTTCATACGTATTACTTGAATGATAAGATGCGTAGACTGGATATGAATTGACGCTTAGGACAATAATCATGAAAACTAGCGAAGGGATCCTGGTTATCTACCCACGCTTTTATGGAGAATAAGTAGCAGTTAGACGTAATTGGAATAAACATACAGCTGAAAACATAACATAATCTAGCGCTATGTCAGTTTATGGAAAAGAGGTATGTCTAAAATATGGGATTCGAATTATACGGCACATATACAATGTGCATTGTTAATGAATAATGGACCGTGTAGAATCATATCTAATATTCTGACAAGTCAGTTAATTGTAAAGCTAGCTTACCTATGTAATCACTGGGCACAATCAACACAGGTCGTGTCTGTTCGTCAAATTATTTTCAATCCGCAAATTGTATACACTTTCATGAGAATTTAAAAACAATTTAGTGCTCGACGGCAATTCAATAAAAACGTACGTTCACAAGTCTAGAAAACAAACTTAATTTAAGCCACTATTTTTCTGCCAGTGATGTGATGAGTCGTTTAAGGCGTGAATGTGTTTGTCAAAATTATGCTTGTATCATAAGTAGCAGTGAACATCTGACATCATGCCCTCACAACTTCCGTACATTTTCCCGCATTGCTAATCACTTGTACGTGTGTTAATTCCATTTAATTGGTGACACGTATATGACACGTTTATGACACCACTAATCTTATTAGTGGGAAAGTAGGATATTTTGCAGTTCGTTATGTTGATTGGTTTGATCCCTACGTATAATGTGTTGAGGTGTTAAATGTTATGTTCTTAAATCGGTTTCGTCTAATAATGAAATGGTCCTTAGTAAGTCGTTTTAGGATAACGAAGCCATTTACATACTCTGCTAAAATCACATAAGTCAACATTAGCGCACACCAGCAGGTACTTTGACGGCAGTATAGATACTGAAAATAATACGCTTGGGGCAACAGTGGAAAATGATATAATATTTAATCATTGCGAAATCAAGCGAGTTAGCAGACACTCTATCTGCACATGAGACATTTACCCTATGAACAATGTTTTATGATGTGTAAGAAAAAATACATTCGCCAAAGAAAATACTTAAAGGGTACTTTTTAAATGCCTTACAATCTTTACAGTCTATCAATAGAGATGATCCAAGAACTATACAGCTTAAATACAACTATCAAAAATAGCACAATACTTCTATAAAACTAGTGAGGATACCAAGTCATGTAGAAAGAGCTATAATTTCATCAGAACACATTGCAAAAAGAAGGCAGTAAATAATTTTACTAAGTGCACAGTTAGAGATACTGATAGGACTCTAAGGTCAAAATTTACCTTCACATTATAGTTAGTTTAGGATAGGTTTTTACCCGCAATTAAGACTAGGAGCAAGCTACCTTTGTAAAGAATGCAAGTTCACACCTAGAAACTAGCCCTACTGTGACCTAGAGAAATCATTTGACCCCGTGCTGATTTGGTTAAGCTAGCACACAATATCAAGAGATTAGCTACATTATACTAGAGAGCTCTATTATTCACCGACGACTTGTTTCGGTAAATATTTGCTTTTTGTACCAGGGGTAAAGGCAGATTTAATAAAAATACAACACTTAAATACCTAGAATATATTAAATACATTTAAATATCTACTAATATAAATTTTATATACTATATTCTAAACTAATTGAATTACCAACGCAAGCTTTAAATCTTGAACACGTTTCCGTACCTTGTATATTCACTTTAAAACATCCGCTTAAATAGTACGACTTAAAATAATCAAATGGCGCGTGCGAACTGGCTGATTTCAAAGGTGGCGGGTAATACAATTGACAACTACTTTAAAGCGATACTGCCACTCAAATCTTATTTTCTGATTTAAATATAGTTAAACGTAAAACTATGGAAAAAACTATATTTACTCTGAATCCTTTGAGTCTAATCTTCTAAATACGCAAATACAAACGCTAAAATCACAACTTTTGGCGCAGAGCAAGTTTCCTAAAATCATTCTCAGGGCATGATAAGAACAGTTCTGAAACTTAAAAATAGCATTTAGGACATGCCCGATGAACATAACTCCTTTGAAGAGCCATAGTACAGCAACAACTATAAGTATGTTGGTAGATTGGAACTAGTTTAACTTGGGTCAGCACATCCTTTCGGTTTTATCCTGACCTTGCCATGTTGTCAATGCATGGCTTAAAAGTTATGTGCCTAAAGTATGGTCTAAATTGGGTCTTTACTGGGTACCTAGTTAATACACCGTTCAAAGATGGTATCCGACAGCTTGGATCAAAACTATTTTCACTAAACAAAAACAATGAATCATTGTTACCTGAACAGAGGTTAATGCCTTTAAAGAAAGATCAGTAATAATCTTCCCGCCAAATTGGGGTTCTGCCAATCAGAGAATGTGTTTTCTAAGTTTGTTTAGATTTCAAGAGATTTCACCCCACCACAGGTCTTGTGAGTTTGGAAACTACTTATTGCTTGATTTGGATATGATATCGGTTGGAAATTATTATACATTTAAGTTTATGTAGGTATAATTCTACATTAATAAATATATTTTAGTTAATTTATTTCTTCTAAATAATTAAAAAACGCATTTTCTTTAATTCTTCTTTGTCGGGATTGGGAGAAGGGCTGGGGGGGGGGGGGGCGGGCGTGCTTTATTGTTTTCACCTAGGTCACTGGATCTGTGTCTGAATCTAGTAAATATTCAATCATAGGCTATTTGATGATGGTAAATTTTGACCTTGGAGTTCCAATCACCTTTATCATTATTATGTTTATCTTCATATTCTTTAAATTGATCATCTGCTTTCTTTTAAAAAAAGCTAAAAATAAAGGTGTACATTTCTTTGATACTCAGTCCGATTTTTAGCGGGGTGCCATTAAAAGAGGCCTTTTTTGCATTGCCTACAAGTCCTATCTTACTTGGTATCCAGACAAGACGTATTTTTGTGCTAAAGTTTTTTTTGTCATGGCAATAGACATATATGTTTGATTATTTTTTGTCTGTTCGTTCGTTTAATTTGTTGAAGAACTGGTAATGCAATCATAAGACGGCACCCGTTAGAGACCTGGACATTCTTAAAGTTGTACCACACGTTAACGTCTGCATTTAACTTAAATATCTTCCAACAGCTTTTCTGTGAAATTGCTCAATTTTATAAGAGACCAGCCTTCTGTCTTCTCCATTACGCATTCTTCCTGATATACATAGGTCATACTCTGTCACCTTACAATTATCTGTCTCACCGTAAAAAAATATCCTTTGCTAATAAAAGTATAATGTGTGCAATCGTCGTACATTTAAGCTCGGGAAGTTGACAAATGCATACATAATAATTAAAGATGCAGACTGCTGTTGTACGAAGTCAGTTAAGCATTGTAAAAAATACTTAGAAAAGGTAAAGTAGCATTACTCTGCTTTGTTTGGATACACGATGAACATAATGTAAACAAATTCAAGAAAAGAATTTACCTTTTCAACATGGGGAGATAACTGGAACACAATACTAATCGGAAATATTTTAAGTTTAAAAAAACTTCATGTCGTGAAGTATCAATACGAAATGTGTAAATCATTGATCTAATTTATTAGAAATGCATGCTGTGGTACAAGCATGAACATTAACTTAAGCTGTTCATGCAAACTACACGGACATATAATTTAAACACCCATAAGTGGTTCTCCATTAATCCCCATCCAATGAGTGTTATAATGTAATTTGTGACTTCAATAAGACATCTTAGCATGTGTTTAATACAACGCTCTTTTTGTTACTGATATTTTGTTTTATTTACTTATGTGTTTATTACCAAAAGTGTGCATACCGGTTTTTGTTTTAATCATATTGGATATTTTTGTTCACACATTCTACGATTTAAGAACAAAACAGTGCGAGGTTCAAGCTCTTCGTAAAATAGTTCCAACACCCATGTTGGTGCTTCATGCTATATAAGTTAACAGTTCCAATGTGCTTATTCTTACTTTCCTATGTGAACCTGAACGTGTGATATCATTGATTTGGAGAAGATTCCCAGAAACTTTTAAAACAAATGTGTAACAATTTACACAAACCTTTTGCTATTATATTGTTGACAAGTATTTGCCGTTTTATATATGACATGTCTCGTCTCATTGTATTTTTTATTCAACATTAACTTGTACACGGGTGTGTATATCTGTGTGTTTAACATGTAGACGTGTGTGTATATCTGTGTGTGTTATGTTTTTGTTCGTGTGTGTTTTACACAGTGCAAATTCCATCCGAAATATATATGGTCATTCTCAGAAAACAAGTTCATAGTGTTCATGTGTTCTGTGCTTAGCATTTTTCTGAAAATATGTAATAATATTTTAGATAGGGAGGCAGATTAGAGGCTGACAAGCATGCCAAGTCTGGAAAGTAATGAGCATTGAAAAGTAACAACCAAAGCTGAAACAAGTCTTCACAAAACCTAGGTGTTTGGTTCTTTGGTCTATTAGGCATGTAAGAAATTAAGAAAACAAATCATATCATTCATTATGTGATCAACAATAACAACACTATCAGATGTTATGGTTGAAACGAGAGAGCGTGTTGCTCTTGTACAGATTATATAGGTAAACGTTGCAAGCAAGTTTGGTAAGCTAGAAATCAATGCTCAAATATAAATGGGTGCGATGTATAACCATGCGTTTGAAATTAAGTCCGTTGACCTGGTAAAAGTGATATATGGTAGATGGTATTCCCTTGTTGAATAACGATGATATCACAATCTACATAATTTTGTTTTTCCATGTAACTGGTTACTATATTACCCATACATTTGACATATTATGTTGCTGTTCTTTGTTTCTATTGAGGAAAATGTTGTTATATAAAATAGAACCTGCTACTCAAATATTTTATGAATGTATACATGGATTCATTTTTTTTTTTTGAAATACGAGCGTCCTTTGTCTTTGATTTTATTTCTTTTAGTCGTTTTCAACGGTCATAGAAAAACAAGTTTAGACTGATTGAAAACACAAGTAAAACCCATCAGTTGCTTTGTGTCGTAGGATATACATTGGTAAGTCGATGGAAATGCATGTACCTGCATGTTTGTTTGATTGAAAATTACGTATCTTGAATTGGTATGGTGCGACAAGAGAAGTAAGCATCGATAAATATATTTGTTCGCTCTTGCAGATCATAACAGCTTAACACAAACATTGCTTTTCTATAGATACATTAAACAGGGTTTCTATAATAATAATAAATACAACACGCAGAGTGCTTCCATTCCAATGGGTTGTTAATGTTGAGCTCTATTCACAAACTAGTCTATATGGCGCCGTTCTATTGTGTATTTATCAAAGAGGGATTTTTTGAGTCCAAATAATGTAGTCAGGTTTTCGACGTCCTTGAAGACATTTGAAAAGGACTCTAAAATGATATATATAAACATGTAAACATCGTATCGGTTTCAAGTTTTAATTGAACATTGTTCAAATGTTATAAGAAAGGTAGCTGTAGGCTCGGTTAATAGTCGAATCTATTAACACATTGAAACATACGATAAATTTGAAGTACGTATCGAGACACATGAATGCATTTACAATGTACTGTTAACAAAAGCGGCGCGGTACAACATACACATTTTTGCATTTGATTTCATCAGAAAGGTTGAAGATTATTTAATGGGAAATATGTGAAATAAAGGGTGCGGAATGCGGGTCGGGTGGCCGAGAGGGCGCAATTTGCTCCTCTGCAAGAATACCTCTGCAACAAACGCATTAGAACCCGTGTTAGATAATTATAACCCAAGTTATGCGTTGACAAAGACAGCCTCAATAACTTATCCGCGTTAATGTAAGACTCATTATATTCAATGTGTTCAGAGGATCTTAAACATATCAATAACCAAATTGTCAGCCATAATATATGGCAGGTGTTCTAAAATAATTCCACATGTTATACAATCGTATCCATGCCCACTAGCTTTTTTGCAGCTATGCCTTGTATAAATAATGTAAGACCATCCGTGATGACTGTATTATAATATCTTATGTTTTATAAAACGAAGAAAATATCAAAACATGGTCAATTTCTGTAACGTGAAACAATCGTTTAAGTGTAAATGTGTTGTGTTTGCTTATTGGCACAATTTTTGTTTTTATTTACGATGACAAAGACCACATAAATAATAATATGCATTGTTTGTTGCAGACATACGCTTTTGAAACTCAGTTAACTATGTGAGAATACAAAAGGTGTATTTTTTAAGTGTAGATGTACATAATAAGCTCTATGCTTATACGAGATGTGGTGTCTTTGAAACCAGTACCCACACATTTTATGCATTAATGTTTAAAGTACATAAACAAACATATCCAATAACTGATGCAGTGGTTACAATAGACAAATATATCGTTAGGTTTTGCTGAGGCGAAAGAAACGCCATGCAGTTTAAATTGTGCGTGAGGCATTGTGATTAAAAGTAGTTGTGTTTGCTTTAACACATTTTTACCATTGTAAAAACAATCAATTTTGCATTATTGTAGCCCATCCTCTCC
This sequence comes from Sinonovacula constricta, assembly GCA_007844125.1. Lineage (NCBI taxonomy): Eukaryota > Metazoa > Mollusca > Bivalvia > Cardiida > Solecurtidae > Sinonovacula > Sinonovacula constricta. Next base: position 7,200,382 of record CM017564.1, read on the forward strand.
ATTTAATATTTATAATTAGTAGACGCTTGCAATTATATCAGTGTTAATATTATTGTCAGAAAAAAGTTCGCTAGTAAATATATAGACGGGATTTAGAAATTAACAAAAAACTTGATAATTGTTTAGCGTTATTATCTCAATTCAATTGACACACTTTCATCGGGAAACATATTAAGTCGTGTTTGTTTTCAAGTAATCAAATTGAAGAAAACATACACATAAATAAAACATTTCTTCATCCATTTAACATTGACAATGACAATATTAAAATATAACCTTTCTCCAAGGTTCCAAACTACAATACGTTTTGGTAAGACAGTATTAAAATTTCGCCAATAAAAAATTCGTTAGTCCCATACTATCGCAGCGGACCCATACGTAGTAGTATTTGCGACGCGAATAACACTCGATACCAATGTGTACACCCCAACAGAATGGAACCGCAGCAAGCATATGACTATAAAACAGGTATTAGTTCATGTACAACTGCTGCGGTCGTGGTCGACTAAGCATGACCTTTTTTTATTGGTTCAATGTCTTTTCAAGTTCAGATATACAATAAAACATATGATACATTAACGAAATAATGTTCAACTGAAGTTTTACTGGTTATACCGGAAACACACTTCCGCCAAGATTTTATTTTGGCTTGTTTAATGCTCCGCTTTCTCTCTCGTTTTGGTATTATTTAAATTAGTACTAGTAGGGTGAATATTACATTTCTTAAGTGCCACTCTACGTTTTCTAATGGATCTTTTGCATTCATCATTAAACCAAGTTTGTTTACTCTTTGACTTTGTCGTGGTTGTAGGTATACACTTTTCCGCTGTGCTATGAAGAATTTTATAAAATAAATGTATTTGATCATTGGCATTCTCAAACGTTGAAGTAGTTAATTCTTCAGTACAATACATTACGAATAATTCCCAATTCGCTTTGTTCATCCAAAAAAGTATTATTGTCATTGAAGACGACAGATTCGTTGGTAAATATTACAGGAACATGATAACTTCCACATAAATCGCCATGTACATCCCAACTATAATCTAAACATTAAGAATATATAAAGTAAGATCAAGAGATGAATAACGTCCTGAAGCAGGATGTAAGTAAGTTGCCTTTTTATTATTCATTAGGCATACATCGTTTTGGGCTATAAAGTCTTCTAACGTTTTACCCATATTATTATAATCAGAACATAGGGAATAACAAGTCAGTAGCAGATATGATTATAGTTTATTTCTCCCGAGCCGAATAAACTATAATTATATCTGCTACTGACTTGTTATTCCATTTATCCCGTCACTTTTCAATTTTAAATAACACTTTTAAACTTTATGCATATAAATCATATGTTGTTGTTTTGTAATTTGTAAAAAAAATAAAAATAACTGCTCCCTGAAGAAGTTTCTAACGGCCGAAGTACCACATACAAAAGAGTCCCATAAGTCATTGCTGTTTTTATAAAAGTAAGTTGTCAAAAAGAAAAGATATCATTTGAATTGAGAACATACAGTATATGTTTTTAATCATATAACGATATATTGTATAAATAAATACATCATCTGACACGATAACAAACAGCTAACGAAATAGCTCAGTAAGATAACCAATCGTACCTACTCGGCGATCTCCGGCAAGCTTCGGAGATAATGCCTCGTATGTAATTGTATGAATACACCAGTTGGTGATTTGCCCCGGCGAATAACTTCTCATTCCATTATGTAAACAAAGATGGCTGACTTTTCAAAGTGCATGCTTTAGATATAATGGAGATTCAATACTCCTTGAAAGAAGAGCTGATTGCTTCGTTGAAGAATATTTCTAACTTAGTTGATACTGTATGTATATTACCAACAGGATTTGGTAAAAGTGTAATATACCAGTTATTACCCTGCATGCACTCGGATCACGCTTCGGTGATGTCTATATTCGAAGCTTACCGGAGATCGCCGAGTAGGTATGATTGCCGTTTTGGAAGTAGTTCGTCAATATGGCGGCGACCGCATTATTTCCGAGGTGATTACGTAGAGGACGGAATTACCCGAGGAGTTCCGAGTGTAAGATAACGTGTCTTTACTTCGCGTTGGAAAGAAGCGGACCCGGTTCAAATACACCTGAGGACAACTTTTTTTTCAAAACTTGTTTTTTATTAAATCCACCTAGTAAATTATTATAGTTATTAAAAATACATCTGAATTGACAGATTTTCAGCAAAATGAAAACAATATCAATTATAATGAATATACTAAACTTGACGAAACGTTCTTTTAAACGTAGTTCATTGACCTTACATATTCTTACACCTACTGACCTAATAAACCTAAGTTTATTCGACACCCATTTATTAGGTCAGTAGAGGGCGTAGTGACGGGATAAATCAACATAATAACATTATAACCATTAAAATCCCCTACAAAAATATGTGGGGAAGGTAATTTATCTATAAAGTCATTGAATTTTAATTTTGGAATATCTGAATTTGGTGGAAGATAAAAAGAGCAAACTGTAATGACTTTATGGACTGGAAAACGAATGGCGACAGCCTGTAAATCTGTATTAATGTTAATTTTTGAAAAGTATTGTCGATCCTTCAGACGCCCTATCACACTTTGTATGAATGCGAGTATATATCGAATAAGCTTTAAAGTCAATATTGTCACTTCAGGAATGTCTCAGCCGGGTTTAAAGTGGTCAATAAAAGTAGAATTTCGTTAAATTTAGCTCGAAGACCCCGGCAATTCCTATGTATTATCTTGTTATTCTTGGGATTATATTAAAAGTGATTGAATACATTATTTTGGAGCTTTTACAGGTGACCTTGGCTTTTATTCTAGCGATTTTGGTTTCTGAGTTTTATAATCTGACATTGAATGCCCATTACAGAGCAATCAATTTCATTCTCGCTAGTCAAGCAGTTAGATATGTTAGCAACCTTGATGGGATCTATTGATCCCTTCTGCTGGCGTCCAGACAGCGGACCGTTGTTAATTGTTGGTTTGATTTGTTTTCTTTGGGTTTGTGATGTTGACTGTTGTGTTGGAGTTTGTTTTCCTGAAGTGTTTGTTGATTGTGCTTCAGATATTGACTCTGTGTCCAATTGGGTTTGTGCACTTTCACAAATGGTGGAGTACGATGAATGTTCTTTGCCACAATTTACACATTTAGTTTTCCTGGAGTACCGCATTTACCGCAATCCTTATTGTTTCTAGAGTTACTTTCATGGTGTCCTAATCTTTGACATTTGAAGTAGCGCATTGGGTTGGGGATATAAATGTCATTGTTTTTGGCTGTAGAGGACTTAGATGGAAAGGCGGTTAAGGTGAGTTAAAAGTTAAAATGATTGTATTTGTTTTAATTTGAATTCCGTCTGTAGTAATTTTGATACGTTTGGCTAGGGTTACTCTTTGCTTTGCAAGATTAATCAAACTATTTTCTACGTATACTCCAGTAAGTGTGTTGTCTTTGGTGTCACCTTTTGAGAAGTTAAGTGATTTGTGAGGAGATGCAATAATTTCGGATTTTTTTTTTTTAAATTTAGAAGGTTGATCAGACTCTACATTGTGTCTTACTTAAACAAGCAGTGATCCATTTTTTTAACTGATTTTGGGTCGCCAATTATACCTTTCAGTGCTTTTTCAATTATAATAGGTGACATTTTAATTAACGGGTACAATTCTTTTTCTGCTGTTAGTACAATGAATTTCGAAAATTGGTCAATAATTCGTTCTTCATCGGAGTCAAAATCAAGTATGTTCGGTCAGGGTCGTTTTAGAATGTTGGAAGCCATGGGGAGAAGGAAAAACAATCCATCCTTTGTGCTCCCTACCCACTACGGAGTCCAACAAGGGGACGCTTGTATGGAAGGCAACGCCTTCTAGCATTTATGATATGGAATAAAGTAGGGAAGAATCAATCACGGTTTGTATCAGAGAAGTAGATACGTAATGATAGAACAAGTAGGCGAGAATATAATAACCTAGGGCTCGGCGTGACTAGCCTATTGATCGTACCGGGTCCATACGACTACCAGTCTACACCGAATACGCAGTCAAGACGGTCTGTTAAATCCCACCGTTCTGTGATGCTATGGGAATGAATATATTGCCGTAGTCAGGTTAATATCATATTCTATGAAAACATTTTTGGATTGCCAAATTGTGAAGATTTTACAAATGATATGACATGTAGCTTTAATCGTTTATTTTCAATGTTTTTTTTGTACAATCAATTAAGGTTTCGGCATTGCATGTGGAAAAATATCCCCCTTTTAAACAGCAAATGCTCCATTACATATCATACATTTTACTTTTGTTTGTGTGTGAATAGGCTCTCTCAACGAGCGGCCTTATTCATCAAGTGGGCATTTAAATGTATACGTTTCATGTTCATGGCAAACGTTTCAAACATAAAGAAATGTATTCTTTTGAATTTCACATATGACAGAATGGCAATACAATTGTAAAAAGGTAGAACATTCATTACTCCATTATAAACTAGTGATATTTATCGAAAACTTGAAAACAAAATTGTTTGTTTGTTTTGTTCAAACTTTCATTTAGGCATTTAGATTTCAATATGTTACTCAACAAATTTAATTGGTTAAACATGCAAATATACTACTACTACTACTACTACTACTACTACTACTACTACTTCTGCTACTACTTCTATTACTACTACTACTACTACTACTACTACTATTACTACTATTACTACTATTTCTACTACTACTGCCACCACTATATTACTATTATTATTATTATTATTATTATTATTATTATTATTAGTAGTAGTAGTAGTAGTAGTAGTAGTAGTAGTAGTAGTAGTAGTAGTAGTAGTAGCAGCAGTAGTAGTAGTAGTAGTACTTCTATTACTAATTATTCGACTGATGACTCTAATAATACAATAATGATGATGATAATGATGATGATGATGATGATGATGATGATGATGATGATGATGATGATGAGTATGATGATAATGATCGTGATGATATCCATGCTGATGGTGACTATTTTTCAATTTTTTTATGCAGGTTAAGATTAGTATTTAGTATTATACTAAACCTGTTTACACGATTAAAGTACTTAAGTGCTATCAATATATATATCCAAATAATTAAACTATGTACTTGTAAAACCACCCAGATCAAACAACAGTGCATATTGTAAGTAAAGTAAGTAATTTCTCAAATAAAAATACACGTGTTTGTTATTTGGTTGTTAAGATGCCAAACATAAACGTAAACTCAATATTTGGTTTTAACCGACAGTATCTTATGACTGTACGAGTTGTACACATGAACCTTAAAAATATTCTCAAATAATTTTGTGTTTTTTTTTATTCATACATTAATTAATCTATGTATCTTGTCTTCTAGATTGAATGGCAACGACGATAAACCTCTGACAAGAACTTGTAAGTTGACTTATTTATGCACGTAACTTGGCAAGCATGTGCGTCTGTGTGTGTGTGCATTGAAATATGACTCACGCGTGCATCTTCTTTGTAGCACATTGATTGCGAGCTACATATGTATTCGATGGAACACATTTATTGGCTTCTTAATGACCAGGTGATTATTTATTCCGTAGTCCATCAGGAATATGAGGGTACTATTAAACTGCTGATATCCACAAAATATGCGACACATAATACATATTTTATTGTCTTACTTACATGTTTTTACAGCACATAAAATATATAGTTTTTACACGTTTCCCCAGTTTTCCCCGTTTCCAATTGTCTCCTCTTCCACTAGTTTAATTATCTTGATAGCCACTCCGTGTTTGTAAATACCCTGCCGCAAGTAAGGCCTCCTCATTTGCTGCCAGAAACGCTGGTTTAAGCTTGATGCGTGCCTGGTTGCACGACGATCCGATATCATTGCCATTGAATTTCTTCAGTGACTTCTTAGCTTCCTCATAACGTGTCTTCCTATTGTCATAGTTCATGCCAGTCAGTACTTACAACTTCTCTTCCTTTGAAATTTTGGCCTTCCTAAGCAGTTTACAAGCCTCCTGCTTTAAATAAAAATATTTTTACCACACACACATAAAAACAACAACAAACAAACAAACAACAACAAACAAGACAAAGCAAAATAATAAAAAAAAAACCCTCAAATTAACAATTGACATCAGAATAAAAGAAGTGATCATTTTCAAATGCCACACATATTTCTCAATAAAAATATTTCTAAAGATTGAACAAATCTTTGTTCCCTTTGTTACGCAGTTCATCATTTTGATTTTCCCAGCTTCATGTTGTTTAATTTTGATCTTATTTGATGGCATAATCTAGTAGCAGAGGAGATGACTTTTTGAAGTAACTGTTTACGACGCTCGATGGACAAAATACGATCACAAAAACTCATTGAACTAATAATATAATAATACAAATAAAAAAGGACATCTTCCAAATATTACAGCAAATGCAAAGATAAAACAGTCTAGCAGCTTTTACCAAGTACTATGATCTCAAAAGAAAGCGTCTCACAAATTCGTCTTAGATCTGACACCCACCTGCTTTTGATGGTTGGTAATTGTAAATTACACAGTCAATATCTGGCCTAGTTTGTTTTTAACTACAGTAATCCAGACTATCATGCATTACATGTAAACCACATCATTGCAAACAGGCTTAAACTTAATAACATAAACTTATGGTTTCAAAGTGTACCCAGGACTCATACCATGTGTAACGACAAACTGACAACCTAGAGTACATTAAGATGAAACGCAGGGACTAACAAGGGAAAGCTTAAGCAATTATGAAACCAAGCAATTGTTGCCAACCCACCAAGTTCATAACTGAAAGCAGGTGAAACTGAAATGCTATAAAATCACCTGAACTTGGTTAATATTCTTCTTTTGGGCAATTTGTCTATTAAGAAACAAATCCTGACATAATGCACACGTGTGACATGTCAAATAAATACATTTCAAGCCTGCTGAAAATAGGTTTATATGCATGTTTAAATTAATTAAAGAGAAAAGAAACACGAAGCTTGCCTGGGTCGCTCACTCTGATAAGCACAGATAGAAGCCTCGTGAAGTCTGACTTTGATGATATAACGGAGTATGCTAGATGAAAGATATGCAAATAGTCTGCTTAGATAAAACCAAATCTTCGTTAAATTGCCGAGACTTATATCGAATGTACATAGTACACCTTGTTTTACTCTCTATAGATGCATTGTCTCAATGTTCTGTGCCATTTGCAAAAACGTCTATGGGCATATGTCTAGTAGGTATTTATACTGTAATATCTGACGCCATTCTAACAGGACAGTTCCTTATAGCTTGCCTACAGAAAAAAAATAGTCATCCAATCATTTAAGGATATATGGCCATATCACAAAATGCCCTAAGACACACAAATGCATGTTTAGATATCAAAACAACAACAAACGTTATTCAGTACATATAATGCGTAACATTTTGCTTTTCACTTTGCCAAACGCCCCCATACACACACTAAAATTAACATGTTCTCAATAGATTACCTTTCTTAACAATTCAGAAACGGCCATAGTGTAGCATAATGCGTTGTCTCTCATGCATTTATAATATTTAAAAGGTAATTATCAAGGCGGACACATATAAGAGACACGTGGAATAATACATTACACACATACCGGAAACGAAACAAATTAAATTATATATAACTGTCCACCAATGTAAATCCGAAAAGTAAACTTTCAACAAAGTAGACTGGTCGTTTGCATTCGATTGCGTTCTAATGACAACTATTTAGAAACCATATATAAACAATAAAACCGCAGATATAAAATCAACATTGACAACAGTTGCAGCGTGTAAAAGTGTCATGTCTGGACATCTTAAGATTTTAAACATGTTTACGTAATATGACGGTTGAATAATTTACTAGAGGCGAAGTATTGTAAGTGCAGTTACATTATTCGAACTATGTAGTTGACAAGTTGTCGACTATCTCTTGTGTATACTCAACATGTAGACAATTAAAAAAAACACAGCGAACAAAATGAGTACAGTAATCCGCGGGATGGAAATATATTTAGGCATATCGCCTTTGCATGGACCCAAATTGTTATCAGTGCTCATTCTGTTACGCTTAAACTATCGACTTAAAATGTGGTTGTTAGGGAACTGGTTATAAAATTCAAATAAACCGAAAGTTTAATGTATACTTATATTCAAGAGTTAAAGAGGGTTTATATAAGTATTTTAAAAATGCTACAATCTCATTTTTTTTATATGATAACTACTTTATTCACAAGGCCGAAATGTAATACGTTCTATGAAACAGTGTTAAATCATTGCATTTCAAATTAAAGCACTCATATGCGTTATACACAAGCCCCTTTCAATGTTAATTGCTTTTAATTTCCTTGTTTTTTTCCATAAGCCATTACAAGTAATTTCTATCGTAAACATGTTTATTTTGTATATAACCAGTAAGATATAGTGTATGTGAAAAGATTACCAACTAGTAAACTGCACTACTTTTTTACACACCGTGCCATTCGCTAGCCTTGTATGTTGGTAAGAATTGCCTCTGCCAAGGATCGCCTTTTTGTGTTGATGTTATCCAAAGTGTGTATGTAAGTTAAGGGTGCTTACATATTTAAATTTAACAGGGGCATCCTTTAAATCTTATGATTTTTACACCGCATATATGTATATGTATTGTTACATAAAAAGGAATGTATGTATCCCGTCTTAGATGTGCTTTGTAAAAATAATGAATGTTTGATGACATAGATAGGATTTTATGTGATGATTAAACAATTTTACGTTATGGTGTATACGCTTATATTTATCTTAGTGCGTCATGCCTATAAATGTGCAAATGAAAAAAAAAATGCTAGCACGTTCATATTGTGTTATACAGATTGCAAGTCGGCTGCGAAACTATAGTCTTCATTTAAAATCATTAGTCAAACGAGTTCTAAATTCGGAACGATTATGAATGGTGTTCACCATGTACTAAATATATTTTATATGTGATGATCACTTCAGTAGGATGAAAATGGTTTCATTAATATATTATATGATAATATGATAGAAACAACTATTTTCTGCATACATTTTATCTAAAGATACATTTGACCATAACATATTTTATTTATGATAACTGTAAATGTGCATCAAAATTGGCGGAAATATAAATGATAAGCTTGTGCAATCCCACTTAATCAAACATATATATGTAAACAGTGTATGTACAGCAGTTGCTAAAATACATTGTACAATTAAAAAGCTTCAGTGTGACATCAACGTTGTCTTTTATTACAGATAAATCAATGTCGTTCATTATGCAATTTGCATTAGTATATCAGATTCACTAAAGGCACATTTTGAAAGAGCACACTATAGTTGATACAAAATAAAGTCACCCTGCTGAGGTCCTCCTCACGATATACATGGCAATACATGGCTAAAAGTATACTTATGCTGTTGTTTTTTATTTGTATAGATACGTTGCATAAAAGAACATAACAGTACACTAAGAGAAGAAGGAATTAAAGGAATTGACAAACATCCGAATGTCGTCGTTTTACCTTATTGTGCCTCTGACGGGAGTCACGTTGGTGTCGTTGGTGTGTGGGGTGCAGCTGATGGTACGTATTTAGTTAACATTAAAATGTATGTACACTAGTTCTTGGAACACAACTATCTGCTTCACTAGATAAACGAACACTTTAAAGTAGCGTTGGTTATTGTACTTATTGCCTAAGAGAAGATAACAGAACTAAGTGACTGATCCAGACAACATTATTTTCAGATAATATTTACATCTTCACTTTTATTTTCAAAACATAAAAATAACGTAATAATGTTTTATTCTAAATTGAGCTTACTGCAGGACTTAAGTAAAACATAGTTATGGGTATACCAGCACCAGTTACTTTTAAGTGTGGCAATTTAATGGCTGAAAAAATTGATCGATGTATATTGTTTTGACAATCATTTACTGTAATAAAGGACGATAAGCAAGTAAAATCGTAATAAGTTGTTAATTTCGTTTCCTTAATTACTATTATCATTGACAAGTTCATGCAGTAAACATTGTAATGACATTAAGTTATATATTAGCAGTGATCTAGTTAGATCTTTCACTGAGATAAATTTGATGTGGTCAATTGTTATCGTCACTAGTAATGATACCACTTCTTAAAGGACTATTTCTTTTTCAGAAAGTGTAAAACTCAATCTGAAATGCTCACACGCGTGTTTATCTCAAGTAGCTACGAATTATTATTAAATATTCAGCATGCGAAAACACAAAACAACAACGCATACATGTTTTTTCCTGTGTCATGTCATTCCTTCTGTATAATTCGTTTGCTCATTTGTCATGATGATGTCACAGAAGAGTCGCATTTACCATGGACAATATAAAAAACAACAACATTATTCTACTGCAAATACTGCCAGGCAATAAATACGTCAGTTCCAGCCATTTCGATTTCCGGGGAAAAGAGAAGAACAAACAAACAACACACACTACCGTCTAGGTCTATCTATCATAGCATGAGCTACGTGTAAGACAAGTGATTTAAGTTATTCAAGAGTATGTTATATTTGAACATGTCATCGTTGATACTACCTTTATGCATGCTCTTTGTAACATGCTTAGTGACGTGATTTGTAACATTCATATTATTAACCTATCACTTGACACGATCACATAATGACAGTTTAATGGATAAATTACAAATTGTAAATCGTTCAAACATGTTCTTCACGCTTGGATCCTCAGCTATATAACTCTAACTTTCAACTTAAAGTCCTCATCTTACGTCGACGTTTTTTAATCTTCTCACAAGTGCACTGTATGGTTGCAATTAGAGGCTGTCGCTATCGTATAGTGTTATACAACTTTGCTGGGTTAACATCTACTTACAGAACCAGAGTTTGTCTGCACAATGGTTACAGTTCATCTGCGATACCTCGACGATTCAGAACTCATTATTTATAGACCATAACTTAACACCGATCACTTTGCTCTAGTTAATTTGATGACATAAATAGTGAGTTCTACACGTGTTCTACAGACACTGAGCCTGTATTGTAGCGGTCTAGAAAAATGACTTTAAGAAAATCTACGCCAACGATGTTCACTTAAGCCGTGTTCTTTTTGTAATATTCTACAATAATAGGATTGATTGGAGCCCGCCACTGTTATATAGTAACTAATTCGTTTTTATTTGTTTTTTAACAGCGACGAGCGAACGAGAAGAAGTTAGAAGAAGAGGTAAGTATAAACGATGGTACCAATACGTTCTGGTTCCCCGACGATTTAGCGTTCGGCATTTATAGACCATAAGTGATACACGGCCTCAGAAAGCGTTGATATTATGCAAGTTTTATGCCAAATACAACATAAGCAATGAAAAGTTCATAAATTCTTTCCGTCATGTATCATATAATACATACAAATAAAAATATGCGTAAGTGGAAATTATTAAGTTGTTCTCCATCTCGAGGGTGGGGGTGAACTGAAGCAGGAAATCAGCTAATTATAGGTGCGTCATCAGGGTGAATTATTTCTGGCTGTATCCCGACCATTTTTTTTTAATCTAATGACAACGCCTTGACACACTGTTTCATAAAAACACAAAAGAGTACTGTAGATCTCTTCTTCTTGGCTGGAAACAAATCCCACTTATTGTTGTTGTAGCTGGAACAATGATCAACACATACAGATTTCGTTGCATAACGCTAATGGGAAAAATACATTGTTAAGGGGGAGGCGCATTGGCTGAATTGATTGAGTCTAAGCTTGCAAGTTTGTGTTCTCTAGGACTTTTACAACATGGGTTTAAGTCATGTTCCTGTAAAACAATTTTATATAAAGAAATTTTCCAGCCTATCTTTGATGGGCCACTTTTTTCCGGTCAGAAATTTGTTAAGGTTCTTCTTTCAACGATTATAGTCGGGAAAAAGGGAAGAACAAACATATAACATAAGCTATTGTCTACGTCTATTTATCATGTCATGCGCTAAGTGTAAGACAAGTTATTTAGTTATTTAAGAGAATTGTTATATTTAAACATGTCATCTTAGATGTTACCGATATGCATGGTCTTTGTAACATTCATATTGAAGTAATTATCGTATCACTTGACACGATCACATAACGATAGCTTAGTTGATAAAGTAAACATTGTAAATCGTTCAAACATGTTATTCACACTTGGCTCCTCTGTTATATAACTCAACCATTTAACTTCAAATCCCCATCTTACTTCGACGTTTTGTTTTTTCTCCTCATAATTTCACTGTATGGTTGCAATTAGAGGCTGTCACTATCGTATAGTGTTATAAAACTTTGTTGGATAAACATCTACTTCGAGAAGCAGAGTAAGTCTGAACAATGGTAACAGTTCATTTGCGATACCTCTACGATTCCGAACTCAGTATTTATAGATCATAACTTAACACCGATCACTTTGCGCTAGTTAATTTGATGACACAAATAGTGAGTTCTACGCGTGTTGTACAAACACTAAGCCTGTATTGTAGCTGTCTAGAAAAATGACTTGAAGTACATCTACGCCAACGATGTTCACTTAAGTCGTGTTCTTTATGTAATATTCAACAGTTCTAGGATTGATTAGAGCCAATCACTGTCATATAGATACTAATTCGTTTTTATTTGTTTTTTTAACAGCGACGAGAAAAGGAGAAGAAGTTAGAACAAGAGGTAAGTATAAACGATGGTACCAATACGTTCTGGTTCCCCGACGATTTAGCGTTCGGCATTTATAGATCATACATTAAAGTGATACACGCCCTCAGAAAGCGGATATATTATGCAAGTTCTATGCCAAATTCGACATAAGCAATGAAAAGTTCATTCATTTTTTTTGCCATGCATCATAGCTTACATACAAATAAAAATATGCGTATGTGGAAATTATTAAGTTTTTCTCCATCTCGAGGGTGGAGGTGAACTGAAGCAGGGAATCAGCTAATTATAAACGTGTCACCAGGGTGAAGTTTTTCTGGCTGTACCCCGACCAATTGTTTTAATCTTATGACAACACCTTGACACACTGTTTCATAAAAACACAAAACAGTACTGTAGATCTCTTCCTCTTAGCTGGAAACACCTCCCACTTATTGTTGTTGTAGCTGTAAAAAAAGATCAACACATACAGATTACGTTACATAACATTAATGCCAGAAAGACATTGTTAAGAGGTGGGACATGGCTGAATTGATTGAATCTAAGCTTGCAAGCGTTTGTTCTGTAGAACTTTTACAGCATGGGTTTAAGTCATGTTCCTGTGAAAAGAAGTTTATATAGTGTGATTTTCCAGCCTATCTGTGATGGGTCACTTTTCCAGTCAGAAATTTGTTAAGGTTCTTCTTTCAACGATTATAGTCGGGAAAAAGGAAGAACAAAAATACAACATAAGCTATTGTCTAGGTCTACTTATCATGGCATGAGATAAGTGTAAGACAAGTTATTTAGTTATTCAAGAGTATTGTTATATTTAAACATGTCATCGTAGATGTTACCTATATGCATGGTCTTTGTAACTCTCATATTAAAGTGATTAACATATCACTTGACACGATCACATAACGATAGCTTAGTTAATATAGTACACATTGTAAATCGTTCAAACATGTTATTCACACTTGGCTCCTCTGTTATATAACTCAAACATTCAACTTCAACTCCTCATCTTACGTCGACGTTGTGATTTTTTCTCCTCATAATTTCACTGTATGGTTGCAATTAGAGGCTCAAACTATCGTATAGTGTTATACAATTTGCTAGATAAACATCTACTTCGAGAACCAGAGTTACTCTGAACAATGGTAACAGTTCATCTGCGATACCTCGACGATTCAGAACTCAGTTTTTATAGACCATAACTTAAACCCGATCACTTTGCGCTAGTTATTTTGATGACATAAATAATGAGTTCTGTACATTTTCTAAAAACACTGAGCCTGTATTGTACCTGTCTAGAAAAATGTCTTGAAGTACCTCTACGCCAACGATGTTCACTTAAACCGTGTTCTTTATGTAATATTCTACATTTCTATGATTGATTAGAGCCCACCACTGTCATATAGTAACTTATTCCTCTTTATTTTTTTTAACAGCGCCTAGCAAACGAGAAGAAGTTTGTAGAAGAGGTAAGTATTTACGATGGTACCAATATGTTCTGATTCCCCGACGATTAAGAGCTCAGTATTTATAGACCATCATTTTAAGTGATACACGCCCTCAGAAAGAGTAGATAGTATGCAAGTTCTATGCCAAATACGACATAAGCAATGAAAAGTTCATACATTCTTGCCGTCATGTATCATATAATACATAAGAAAATAATATGCGTAAAGCGAAATAATTAAGCTGTTTCTCCATCTAGATGGTTGGGGTGAACTGAAGCACGGAATCAGCTAATTATAGGTGTGTCATCAGGGTGAAGTTATTCTGGCTGTATCCCGAACAATATTTTAATCTCATGACAACAATTTGACACACTGTTTCATGAAAAAACAGTACTGTAGATCTCTTCCTCTTGGCTGGAAACAACTCCCACTTATTGTTGTTGTAGCTGGAAAAAAGGTCAACACAGACAGATTTCGTTACATAACACTAATGGAAGAAATGCATTGTAAAGTGGGGGCATGGATGAATTGATTGAATCTAAGCTTGCAAGTTTTTGTTCTGTAGGACATTTACAGCATGAGTTTAAGTCATGTTCCTGTAAAACAATTTAATATCGGGATAGTGTTCAGCCTATATGTGATGGATCACTTGTTCCAGCCAGAAATTTGTCACAGTTCTTCTTTCAACGATTATAGTCGGAAAGAAAAGAGAATAACAAACATACAACATAACCTATTGTCTAGGTATATCTATCATGTCATGAGCCAAGTGTAAGACAAGTTATTTAGCTCATAGTGCATGGTCTTTATGAGTAAATAGATCGTTCTATACGTGTTCTACAAACACTGAGCCTGTATTGTAGCTGTCTAGAAAAATGTCTTGAAGTACACCTACGCCAACGATGTTCACTTAAGCCGTGCTCTTTATGTCAAATTTAACATTTCTAGAATTGATTAGAGCCCACCACTGTCATATAGTAACTTATTCGTTTTAATTTGTTTTTTTTTAACAGCGACAAGCAAACGAGAAGAAGTTAGAAGAAGTGGTAAGTATAAACGATGGTAACAATATGTTCTGATTACCCGACGATTAAGAGCTCGGCATTTATAGACCATCATTTGAAGTGATACACGCCCTCAGAAAGCGTAGATAGTATGCAAGTTCTATGCCAAATACGACATAAGAAATGAAAACTTCATATATTCTTACCATCAAGCATCATATAATACATACAAATAATAATATGCGTAAGGCGAAATTATTAAGTTGTTTCTCCATCTAAAGGGTGGAGGTGAACTGAAGCTGGGAATTAGCTAATTATAGGTGCGTCATCAGGGCGTAGTTCTTCCGGTTGTATCCCGACCAATTTTTTAATCTCATTACAACACCTTGACACAGTGTTTCATAAAAACACACAACAGTACTCCAGATCTCTCCGTCTGGCTGGAAACACCTCCCACTTATTGTTGTTGTAGCTGTAAAAAGGATCAACACATACAGATTTCGTTATATAACCCTAATGCCAAAAAGACATTGTTAGTTGGGGGGGGGGGGGGAGAAGGGCATGGCTGAATTGACTGAATCTAAGCATGCACGTGTTTGTTCTGTATGACTTTTTCGGCATGTGTTTAAGTCATGTTCCTGTGAAACAATTTTATATAGTAAGATTTTCCAGCTTATCTGCGATGGGTCACTTTTTCCTGTCAGAAATGTGTTAAGGTCCTTCTTTCAATGATCATATAATTATCTCATCATATAATACATACAAATAAGCGTAAGGGGAAATTATTAATATGTTTCTCCATCTAAAGGGCGGGTGTGAACTGAAGCAGGGAATCAGATAATTATAGGTGCGTCATAAGGGTGAAGTTCCTCTGGCTGTATCCCGACCAGATTTTAAATCTCATGACAACATCTTGACACACTGTTTCATAAAAACACAAAACAGTACTGTAGATCTCTTTTTCTTGCTTGGACACAAATCCCACTTATTGTTGTTGTTGCTGGAATAAACGATCAACACATACAGATTTCGTTACATAACCCTAATGCCAAAAAAGACATTGTTAAGAGGTGAGGCATGGCTGAATTGATTGAATCTAAGCTTGCAAGTGCTTATTCTGTAGAACTGTTACAGCATGTGTTTAAGTCATGTTCCTGTGAAACAATTTAATATAGTGAGATGTTCCAGCCTATCTGTGATGTGTCACTTGTTGCTGTCAGAAAATTTTAACGGATTATAGTCGGGAAAATGGAGAAGAACAAACATACAACATAATCCATTGTCTAGGTCTATCTAACATGTCATGAGCTAAGTGTAAGACAAGTTATTTAGTTATTTAATAGTATTGTTATATTTAAGCATGTCATCGTAGATGTTACCTATATGCATGACCTTTGTAACTTTCAAAAGGAAGTGATTAACATATCACTTGACACGATCACATAGCTTAGTTAATAAAGTACACATTGTAAATCGTTCGAACATATTATTCACGCTTGGCTCTTCTGTTATATAACTCAAACATTCAAATTCAACTCCTCATCTTACGTCGAAGTTTTGTTTTTTCTCCTCACAATTGCCTTGTTTGGTTGCAATTAGAGGCTGTCACTATCGCATAGTGTTATACAAAGTTGTTGGATAAACATCTACTTCGAGAACCAGTGTTCATCTGCGATACCTGGACGATTCAGAACTCAGTTTTTATAGACCATATCTTTAAACCGATCGATTTGCGCTAGTTAATTTGATGACATAAATAGTGAGTTATGTACATTTTCTAAAAACACTGAGCCTGTATTGTAGCTGTCTAGAAAAATGACTTGAAGTACCTCTACGCCAACATGTTCACTTAACCCGTGTTCTTTATGCAATATTGTACATTTCTAGGATTGATTAGAGCCCAATACTGTCATATAGTAACTTATTCCTCTTTATTTGTTTTTAACAGTGCCTAGCAAACGAGAAGAAGTTAGAAGAAGAGGTAAGTATAAACAATGGTACCTATATGTTCTGAATCCACGACGATTAAGAGCTAGGTATTTATGAACCATCAATTTAAGTGATACACGCCCTCAGAAAGCGTAGATATTATGCAAGTTCTATGCCAAATACGACATAAGCAATGAAAAGTTGATACATTCTTACCGTCATACATCATATAATACATACAAATAATAATATGCGTAATTCGAAATTATTAAGATGTTTCTCCATCTAGAGGGTGGGGGTGAACTAAAGCCGGGAATCAGCTAACTATAGGTGCGTCATCAGGGTGAATTTCTTCTGGCCATATCCCGACCATTTTTGTTTAATCTCATGACAACGCCTTGACATACTGTTTCATAAAAACACAAAACAGTACTGTAGATCTCTTTCTCTTGGCTGGAAACCCCTCCCACTTATTGTTGTTGTAGCTTGAAAAAATATCAACATGTACAGATTTCGTTACATAACCCTAATGCCAGTAAGACATTGTTAAGAGGTGGAGCATGGCTGAATTGATTAAAACTAAGCTTGCAAGTGTTTTTTCTGTAGAACTTTTACATCATGGGTTTAAGTCATGTTCCTGATAACCAATTTAATATAGTGAGATTTTCCAGCCTATCTGTGAGGGGTCACTTGTTCTAGTCAGAATTGTGTTAAGGTTCTTCTTTCAACGATTATAGTCGGGAAAAAAAGAACAAACATACAACATAGGCTATTGTCTAGGTCTATTTATCATGTCATGAGCTAAGTGTAAGACAAGTTATTTAGTTATTCAAGAGTATTGTTATATTTAAACATGTCATCGTAGATGTTACCTATATGCATGGTCTTTGTAACTTTCATATTAAAGTGATTAACATATCACTTGACACGATCACATAACGATAGTTTAGTTAATAAAGTACACATTGTAAATCGTTCAAACATGTTATTCACACTTGGCTCCTCTGTTATATAACTCAAACATTCAACTTCAACTCCTCATCTGACGTCGACGTTTTGTTTTTTCTCCTCATAATTGCACTGTATGGTTGCAATTAGAGGCTCAAACTATCGTATAGTGTTATACAATTTGCTGGATAAACATCTACTTCGAGAACCAGAGTTACTCTGAACAATGGTAACAGTTCATCTGCGATACCTGGACGATTCAGAACTCAGTTTTTATAGACCATAACTTAAAACCGATCACTTTGCGCTAGTTAATTTGATGACATAAATAGTGAGTTCTGTACATTTTCTAAAAACACTGAGCCTGTATTGAAGCTGTCTATAAAAATGTCTTGAAGTACCTCTACGCCAACGATGTTCACTTAAGCCGTGTTCTTTATGTAATATTCTACATTTTAATTAGAGCCCACTACTGTCATATAGTAACTTATTCCTCTTTATTTGTTTTTAACAGCGCCTAACAAACGAGAAGAAGTTAGAAGAAGAGGTAAGTATAAACGATGGTACCAATATGTTCTGAATCCCGGACGATTAAGAGCTCGGTATTTATAGACCATTATTTTAAGTGATACACGCCCTCAGAAAGCGTCGATATTATGCAAGTTCAATGCCAAATACTACATAAGCAATGAAATGTTTGTACATTCTTACCGTCATGCATCATAAAATACATACAAATAATAATATGCGCAAGGTGAAATGATTAAGTTGTTTCTCCATCTAAAGGGTCGGGGTGAACTGAAGCAGGGAATCAGGGTGAATTTCTTCTGGCCGTATCCCGACCATTTTCTTTAATCCCATGACAACGCCTTGACACTCTGTTTCATAAAAACACAAAACTGTACTGTAGAGCTCTTCCTCTTGGCTGCAAACACCTCCCACTTATTGTTGTTGTAGCTGGAAAAAAGATCAACACATACAGACTTCGTTGCATAACCCTAATGCCAAAAAGACATTGTTAAGAGGTGTGGCATGGCTGAATTGATTGAATCTAAGCTTGCAAGTGTTTGTTCTGTAGGACTTTTACAGCATGGGTTTAAGTCACGTTCCTGTGAAAAGAAATTAATATAGGGAGATTTTCCAGCCTATCTGTGATGGGTCACTTGTTCTAGTCAAAAATTTGTTAAGGCTCTTCTTTCAACGATTATAGTCGGGAAAAAAAAGAAGAACAAACATACAACATAAGCTATTGTCTAGGTCTATTTATCATATCCTGAGCTAAGTGTAAGACAAGTTATTTAGTTATTTAAGAGAATTGTTATATTTAAACATGTCATCTTAGATGTTACCGATATGCATGGTCTTTGTAACTTTCATATTGAAGTGATTAACATATCACTTCACACGATCACATAACGATAGCTTAGTTGATAAAGTAAACATTGTAAATCGTTCAAACATGTTATTCACACTTGGCTCCTCTGTTAAATAACTCAACCATTTAACTTCAAATCGCCATCTTACTTCGACGTTTTGTTTTTTCTCCTCATAATTTCACTGTATGGTTGCAATTAGAGGCTGTCACTATCGTATAGTGTTATAAAACTTTGTTGGATAAACATCTACTTCGAGAACCAGAGTAAGTCTGAACAATGGTAACAGTTCATTTGCGATACCTCTACGATTCCGAACTCAGTATTTATAGATCATAACTTAACACCAATCACTTTGCTCTAGTTAATTTGATGACACAAATAATGACTTCTACACGTGTTGTACAAACACTAAGCCTGTATTGTAGCTGTCTAGAAAAATGACTTGAAGTACATCTACGCCAACGATGTTCACTTAAGTCGTGTTCTTTATGTAATATTCAACAGTTCTAGGATTGATTAGAGCCCATCACTGTCATAAAGTTACTAATTCGTTTTTATTTGTTTTTTTAACAGCGACGAGAAAAAGAGATGAAGTTGGAACAAGAGGTAAGTATAAACGATGGTACCAATACGTTCTGGTTTCCCGAAGATTTAGCGTTCGGCATTTATAGACCATACTTTAAAGTGATACACGCCCTCAGAAAGCGTAGATATTATGCAAGTTCTATGCCAAATACGACATAAGCAATGAAAAGTTCATTCATTATTTTTGTCATGCATCATAGCTTACATACAAATAAAAATATGCGTAAGTGGAAATTATTAAGTTTTTCTCCATCTCGAGGGTGGGGGTGAACTGAAGCAGGGAATCAGCTAATTATAAACGTGTCACCAGGGTGAAGTATTTCTGGCTGTACCCTGACCAGTTGTTTTAATCTTATGACAACACCTTGACACACTGTTTCATAAAAACACAAAACAGTACTGTAGATCTCTTCCTCTTAGCTAGAAACACCTCCCACTTATTGTTGTTGTAGCTGGAAAAAGTATCAACATGTACAGATTTCGTTTCATATCCCTAGTGCCAGTAAGACATTGTTAAGAGGTAGGGCATGGCTGAATTGATTAAAACTAAGCTTGCAAGTGTTTGTTCTGTAGAACTTTTACATCATGGGTTTAAGTCATGTTCCTGATAACCAATTTAATATAGTGAGATTTTCCAGCCTATCTGTGATGGGTCACTTGTTCTAGTCAGAATTGTGTTAAGGTTCTTCTTTCAACGCTTATAGTCGGGAAAAAAGAAGAACAAACATACAACATAGGATATTGTCTAGGTCTATTTATCATGTCATGAGCTAAGTGTAAGACAAGTTATTTAGTTATTCAAGACTATTGTTATATTTAAACATGTCATCGTAGATGTTACCTATATGCATGGTCTTTGTAACTTTCATATTAAAGTGATTAACATATCACTTGACACGATCACATAACGATAGCTTAGTTAATGAAGTACACATTGTAAATCGTTCAAACATGTTATTTACGCTTGGCTCCGCTGGTATATAACTCACACATTCAACTTCAACTCCTCATCTGACGTCGACGTTTTGTTTTTTCTCCTCATAATTGCACTGTATGGTTGCAATTAGAGGCTCAAACTATCGTATAGTGTTATACAATTTGCTGGATAAACATCTACTTCGAGAACCAGAGTTACTCTGAACAATGGTAACAGTTCATCTGCGATACCTCGACGATTCAGAACTCAGTTTTTATAGACCATAACTTAAACGCGATCACTTTGCGCTAGTTAATTTGATGACATAAATAATGAGTTCTGTACATTTTCGAAAAACACTGAGCCTGTATTGAAGATGTCTATAAATATGTCTTGAAGTACCTCTACGCCAACGATGTTCACTTAAGCCGTGTTCTTTATGTAATATTCTACATTTCTAGGATTGATTAGAGCCCACCACTGTCATATAGTAACTTATTCCTCTTTATTTGTTTTTTAACAGCGCCTAGCAAACGAGAAGAAGTTTGAAGAAGAGGTAAGTATTAACGATGATACCAATATGTTCTGATTCCCCGACGATTAGGAGCTCAGTATTTATAGACCATCATTTGAAGTGATACACGCCCTCAGAAAGAGTAGATAGTATGCAAGTTCTATGCCAAATACGACATAACCAATTAAAAGTTCATACATTCTTACCGTCATGTATCGTATAATACATAAACAAAATAATATGCGTAAAGCAAAATTATTAAGCTGTTTCTCCATCTAGAGGGTTGGGGTGAACTGAAGCACGGAATCAGCTAATTATAGGTGCGTCATCAGGGTGAAGTTATTCTGGCTGTATCCCGAACAATATTTTAATCTCATGACGCCTTGACACACTGTTTCATAAAAAAACAGTACTGTAGATCTCTTCCTCTTGGCTGGAAACAACTCCCACTTATTGTTGTTGTAGCTGGAAAAAAGGTCAACACAGACAGATTTCGTTACAAAACCCTAATGGAAAAAAATGCATTGTTAAGTGGGGGCATGGATGAATTGATTGAATCTAAACTTGCAAGTTTTTGTTCTGTAGGACTTTTACAGCATGGGTTTAAGTCATGTTCCTGTAAAACAATTTAATATCGGGATATTGTTCAGCCTATATGTGATGGATCACTTGTTCCAGCCAGAAATTTGTCACAGTTCTTCTTTCAACGATTATAGTCGGAAAGAAAAGAGAATAACAAACATACAACATAACCTATTGTCTAGGTATATCTATCATGTCATGAGCCAAGTGTAAGACAAGTTATTTAGCTCATAGTGCATGGTCTTTATGAGTAAATAGATCGTTCTATACGTGTTCTATAAACACTGAGCCTGTATTGTAGCTGTCTAGAAAAATGTCTTGAAGTACACCTACGCCAACGATGTTCACTTAAGCCGTGCTCTTTATGTCAAATTTAACATTTCTAGAATTGATTAGAGCCCACCACTGTCATATAGTAACTTATTCGTTTTAATTTGTGTTCTTTTTAACAGCGACAAGCAAACGAGAAGAAGTTAGAAGAAGTGGTAAGTATAAACGATGGTACCAATATGTTCTGATTACCCGACGATTAATAGCTCGGCATTTATAGACCATCATTTGAAGTGATACACGCCCTCAGAAAGCGTAGATAGTATGCAAGTTCTATGCCAAATACGACATAAGAAATGAAAAGTTCATATATTCTTACCATCAAGCATCATATAATACATACAAATAATAATATGCGTAAGGCGAAATTATTAAGTTGTTTCTCCATCTAAAGGGTGGAGGTGAACTGAAGCTGGGAATTAGCTAATTATAGGTGCGTCATCAGTGTGAATTTATTCTTGCCGGATCCCGACCATTTTTGTTAATCCCATGACAACGCCTTGACACACTGTTTCATAAAAAAACACAAAACTGTACTGTAGAGCTCTTCCTCTTGGCTGCAAACACCTCCCACTTATTGTTGTTGTAGCTGGAAAAAAGATCAACACATACAGACTTCGTTGCATAACCCTAATGCCAAAAAGACATTGTTAAGAGGTGTGGCATGGCTGAATTGATTGAATCTAAGCTTGCAAGTGTTTGTTCTGTAGGACTTTTACAGCATGGGTTTAAGTCACGTTCCTGTGAAAAGAAATTAATATAGGGAGATTTTCCAGCCTATCTGTGATGGGTCACTTGTTCTAGTCAGAAATTTGTTAAGGTTCTTCTTTTAACGATTATAGTCGGGAAAAAAAAGAAGAACACACATACAACATGAGCTATTGTTTAGGTCTATTTATCATGTCATGAGCTAAGTGTAAGACAAGTTATTTAGTTATTCAAGACTATTGTTATATTTAAACATGTCATCGTAGATGTTACCTACATGCATGGTCTTTGTAACTTTCATATTAAAGTGATTAACATATCACTTGACACGATCACATAACGATAGCTTATTTAATAAAGTACACATTGTAAATCGTTCAAACATGTTATTTACGCTTGGCTCCTCTGGTATATAACTCACACATTCAACTTCAACTCCTCATCTGACGTCGACGTTTTGTTTTTTCTCCTCATAATTGCACTGTATGGTTGCAATTAGAGGCTCAAACTATCGTATAGTGTTATACAATTTGCTGGATAAACATCTACTTCGAGAACCAGAGTTACTCTGAACAATGGTAACAGTTCATCTGCGATACCTCGACGATTCAGAACTCAGTTTTTATAGACCATAACTTAAACGCGATCACTTTGCGCTAGTTAATTTGATGACATAAATAATGAGTTCTGTACATTTTCGAAAAACACTGAGCCTGTATTGAAGCTGTCTATAAATATGTCTTGAAGTACCTCTACGCCAACGATGTTCACTTAAGCCGTGTTCTTTATGTAATATTCTACATTTCTAGGATTGATTAGAGCCCACCACTGTCATATAGTAACTGATTCCTCTTTATTTGTTTTTTAACAGCGCCTAGCAAACGAGAAGAAGTTTGAAGAAGAGGTAAGTATTAACGATGATACCAATATGTTCTGATTCCCCGACGATTAGGAGCTCAGTATTTATAGACCATCATTTGAAGTGATACACGCCCTCAGAAAGAGTAGATAGCATGCAAGTTCTATGCCAAATACGACATAAGCAATGAAAAGTTCATACATTCTTACCGTCATGTATCATATAATACATAAACAAAATAATATGCGTAAAACAAAATTATTAAGCTGTTTCTCCATCTAGAGGGTTGGGGTGAACTGAAGCACGGAATCAGCTAATTATAGGTGCGTCATCAGGGTGAAGTTATTCTGGCTGTATCCCGAACAATATTTTAATCTCATGACGCCTTGACACACTGTTTCATAAAAAAAACAGTACTGTAGATCTCTTCCTCTTGGCTGGAAACAACTCCCACTTATTGTTGTTGTAGCTGGAAAAAAGGTCAACACAGACAGATTTCGTTACATAACCCTAATGGAAAAAAATGCATTGTTAAGTGGGGGCATGGATGAATTGATTGAATCTAAACTTGCAAGTTTTTGTTCTGTAGGACTTTTACAGCATGGGTTTAAGTCATGTTCCTGTAAAACAATTTAATATCGGGATATTGTTCAGCCTATATGTGATGGATCACTTGTTCCAGCCAGAAATTTGTCACAGTTCTTCTTTCAACGATTATAGTCGGAAAGAAAAGAGAATAACAAACATACAACATAACCTATTGTCTAGGTATATCTATCATGTCATGAGCCAAGTGTAAGACAAGTTATTTAGCTCATAGTGCATGGTCTTTATGAGTAAATAGATCGTTCTATACGTGTTCTATAAACACTGAGCCTGTATTGTAGCTGTCTAGAAAAATGTCTTGAAGTACACCTACGCCAACGATGTTCACTTAAGCCGTGCTCTTTATGTCAAATTTAACATTTTTAGAATTGATTAGAGCCCACCACTGTCATATAGTAACTTATTCGTTTTAATTTGTGTTCTTTTTAACAGCGACAAGCAAACGAGAAGAAGTTAGAAGAAGTGGTAAGTATAAACGATGGTACCAATATGTTCTGATTACCCGACGATTAAGAGCTCGGCATTTATAGACCATCATTTGAAGTGATACACGCCCTCAGAAAGCGTAGATAGTATGCAAGTTCTATGCCAAATACGACATAAGAAATGAAAAGTTCATATATTCTTACCATCAAGCATCATATAATACATACAAATAATAATATGCGTAAGGCGAAAATATTAAGTTGTTTCTCCATCTAAAGGGTGGAGGTGAACTGAAGCTGGTAATTAGCTAATTATAGGTGCGTCATCAGTGTGAATTTATTCTTGCCGGATCCCGACCATTTTTGTTAATCCCATGACAACGCCTTGACACACTGTTTCATAAAAAAACACAAAACTGTACTGTAGAGCTCTTCCTCTTGGCTGCAAACACCTCCCACTTATTGTTGTTGTAGCTGGAAAAAAGATCAACACATACAGACTTCGTTGCATAACCCTAATGCCAAAAAGACATTGTTAAGAGGTGTGGCATGGCTGAATTGATTGAATCTAAGCTTGCAAGTGTTTGTTCTGTAGGACTTTTACAGCATGGGTTTAAGTCACGTTCCTGTGAAAAGAAATTAATATAGGGAGATTTTCCAGCCTATCTGTGATGGGTCACTTGTTCTAGTCAGAAATTTGTTAAGGTTCTTCTTTTAACGATTATAGTCGGGAAAAAAAAGAAGAACACACATACAACATGAGCTATTGTTTAGGTCTATTTATCATGTCATGAGCTAAGTGTAAGACAAGTTATTTAGTTATTCAAGACTATTGTTATATTTAAACATGTCATCGTAGATGTTACCTACATGCATGGTCTTTGTAACTTTCATATTAAAGTGATTAACATATCACTTGACACGATCACATAACGATAGCTTATTTAATAAAGTACACATTGTAAATCGTTTAAACATAATATTCACACTTGGCTCCTCTGTTATATAACTCAAACATTCAACTTCAACTCCTCATCTTACGTCGACGTTGTGTTTTTTCTCCTCATAATTGCACTGTATGGTTGCAATTAGAGGCTCAAACTATCGTATAGTGTTATACAATTTGATGGATAAACAAATACTTCGAGAACCAGAGTTACTCTGAACAATGGTAACAGTTTATCTGCGATACCTCGACAATTCAGAACTCAGTTTTTTATAGACCATAACTTAAAACCGATCACTTTGCGCTAGTTAATTTGATGACATAAATAATGAGTTCTGTACATTTTCGAAAAACACTGAGCCTGTATTGAAGCTGTCTAGAAAAATGTCTTGAAGTACCTCTACGCCAACGATGTTCACTTAAGCCGTGTTCTTTATGTAATATTCTACATTTCTAGGATTGATTAGAGCCCACCACTGTCATATAGCAACTTATTCCTCTTTATTTGTTTTTTAACAGCGCCTAGCAAACGAGACGAAGTTAGAAGAAGAGGTAAGTATAAACGATGGCACCAATATGTTCTGATTCCCCGACGATTAAGAGCTCGGTATTTATAGACCATCATTTTAAGTGATACATGCCCTCAGAAAGCGTAGATTTTATGCAAGTTCTATGCCAAATACGCCATAAGCAATGAAAAGTTAATACATTCTTACCGTCATGTATCATATAATACATGACAAATAATATGCGTAAGGGGAAATTATTAAGCTGTTTCTCCATCTACAGGGTTGGGGTGAACACGGAATCAGTTAATTATAGGTGCGTCATCAGGGTGAAGTTCTTCTGGCTGTATCCCGATCATTTTTTTAATCTCATGACAACATCTTGACACACTGTTTTATAAAAAAAACAGTACTGTAAATCTCTTCCTCTTGTCTGGAAACAACTCCCACTTATTGTTGTTGTAGCTGGACAAAAGGTCAACACATACAGATTTCGTTACATAACCCTAATGGAAAAAAGACATTGTTAAGGGGGGGCATGGCTGAATTGATTGAATCTAAGCTTGCAAGTTTTTGTTCTGTATGACTTTTACAGCATGGGTTTAAGTCATGTTCCTGTAAAACAATTTAATATAGGGAGATTTTCCAGCCTATCTGTGATGGTTCCTTTGTTCCAGCCAGAAATTTGTCACAGTTCTTCTTTCAACGATTATAGTCGGAGAAAAAGAGAATAACAAACATACAACATAACCAATTGTTTAGGTCTATCTATCATGTCATGAGCTAAGTGTAAGACAAGTTATTTAGTTCATAGTGCATGGTCTTTATGAGTAAAGAGATCGTTCTATACGTGTTCTACAAACACTGAGCCTGTATTGTAGCTGTCTAGAAAAATGTCTTGAAGTACACCTACGCCAACGATGTTCACTTAAGCCGTGCTCTTTATGTCAAATTCTACATTTCTAGGATTGATTAGAGCCCACCACTGTCATATAATAACTTATTCGTTTTTATTTGTTTTTAACAGCGACTAGCAAACGAGAAGAAGTTAGAAGAAGTGGTAAGTATAAACGATGGTACCAATATGTTCTGATTCCCCGACGATTAAGAGCTCGGTATTTATAGACTATCATTTTAAGTGATACACGCCCTCAGAAAGCGGAGATATCATGCAAGTTCTATGCCAAGTACGACATAAGCAATGAAATGTTCATACATTCTTTTCGTCATGTATCATATAATACATACAAATAATAACATGCGTAAGGCGGAATTATTAAGATGATTCTCCATCTAGAGGGCGGGTGTGAACTGAAGCAGGGAATCAGCTAATTATAGGTGCGTCATCAGGGCGTCGTTCTTCCGGTTGTATCCCGACCAATTTTTTAATCTCATTACAACACCTTGACACAGTGTTTCATAAAAACACACAACAGTACTGCAGATCTCTCCGTCTGGCTGGAAACACCTCCCACTTATTGTTGTTGTAGCTGTAAAAAGGATCAACACATACAAATTTCGTTACATAACCCTAATGCCAAAAAGACATTGTTAGTTGGGGGTGGGGGGGAGGGGGGAATGGTTGAATTGACTGAATCTAAGCATGCACGTGTTTGTTCTGTATGACTTTTACGGCATGGGTTTAAGTCATGTTCCTGTGAAACAATTTTATATAGTAAGATTTTCCGGCTTATCTGCGATGGGTCACTTTTTCCGGTCAGAAATGTGTTAAGGTCCTTCTTTCAATGATCATATAATTATCTCATCATATAAAACACACAAATGAAAATAAGCGTAAGGGGAAATTATTAATATGTTTCTCCATCTAAAGGGCGGGTGTGAACTGAAGCAGGGAATCAGATAATTATAGGTGCGTCATAAGGGTGAAGTTCTTCTGGCTGTATCCCGAACAGATTTTAAATCTCATGACAACATCTTGACACACTGTTTCATAAAAACACAAAACAGTACTGTAGATCTCTTCTTCTTGCTTGGACACAAATCCCACTTATTGTTGTTGTTGCTGGAATAAACGATCAACACATACAGATTTCGTTACATAACCCTAATGCCAAAAAGACATAGTTAAGAGGTGGGGCATGGCTGAATTGATTGAATCTAAGCTTGCAAGTGCTTATTCTGTAGAACTGTTACAGCATGTGTTTAAGTCATGTTCCTGTGAAACAATTTAATATAGTGAGATGTTCCAGCCTATCTGTGATGGGTCACTTGTTGCTGTCAGAAAATTTTAACGGATTATAGTCGGGAAAATGGAGAAGAACAAACACACAACATAATCCATTGTCTAGGTCTATCTAACATGTCATGAGCTAAGTGTAAGACAAGTTATTTAGTTATTTAATAGTATTGTTATATTTAAACATGTCATCGTAGATGTTACCTATATGCATGATCTTTGTAACTTTCAAAAGGAAGTGATTAACATATCATTTGACACGATCACATAGCTTAGTTAATAAAGTACACATTGTAAATTGTTCAAACATATTATTCACGCTTGGCTCTTCTGTTATATAACTCAAACATTCAAATTCAACTCCTCATCTTACGTCGAAGTTTTTTTTTCTCCTCATAATTGCCTTGTTTGGTTGCAATTAGAGGCTGTCACTATCGTATAGTGTTATACAACGTTGTTGGATAAACATCTACTTCGAGAACCAGAGTTCATCTGCGATACCTGGACGATTCAGAACTCAGTTTTTATAGACCATATCTTTAAACCGATCAATTTGCGCTAGTTAATTTGATGACATAAATAGTGAGTTATGTACATTTTCTAACAACACTGAGCCTGTATTGTAGCTGTCTAGAAAAATGACTTGAAGTACCTCTACGCCAACATGTTCACTTAACCCGTGTTCTTTATGCAATAGTGTACATTTCTAGGATTGATTAGAGCCCAATACTGTCATATAGTAACTTATTCCTCTTTATTTTTTTTTAACAGTGCCTAGCAAACGAGAAGAAGTTAGAAGAAGAGGTAAGTATAAACAATGGTACCTATATGTTCTGAATCCCCGACGATTAAGAGCTAGGTATTTATGAACCATCAATTTAAGTGATACACGCCCTCAGAAAGCGTAGATATTATGCAAGTTCTATGCCAAATACGACATAAGCAATGAAAAGTTCATACATTCTTACCGTCATACATCATATAATACATACAAATAATAATATGCGTAAGTCGAAATTATTAAGATGTTTCTCCATCTAGAGGGTGGGGGTGAACTAAAGCCGGGAATCAGCTAACTATAGGTGCGTCATCATGGTGAATTTCTTCTGGCCATATCCCGACCATTTTTGTTTAATCTCATGACAACGCCTTGATATACTGTTTCATAAAAACACAAAACAGTACTGTAGATCTCTTCCTCTTGGCTGGAAACACCTCCCACTTATTGTTGTTGTAGCTTGAAAAAAAAGCAACATGTACAGATTTCGTTACATAACCCTAATGCCAGTAAGACATTGTTAAGAGGTGGAGCATGGCTGAATTGATTAAAACTAAGCTTGCAAATGTTTGTTCTGTAGAACTTTTACTTCATGGGTTTAAGTCATGTTCCTGATAACCAATTTTATATCGTGAGATTTTCCAGCCTATCTGTGAGGGGTCACTTGTTCTAGTCAGAATTGTGTTAAGGTTCTTCTTTCAACGATTATAGTCGGGAAAAAAAGAAGAACAAACATACAACATAGGCTATTGTCTACGTCTATTTATCATGTCATGAGCTAAGTGTAAGACAAGTTATTTAGTTATTCAAGAGTATTGTTATATTTAAACATGTCATCGTAGATGTTACCTATATGCATGGTCTTTGTAACTTTCATATTAAAGTGATTAACATATCACTTGACACGATCACATAACGATAGTTTAGTTAATAAAGTACACATTGTAAATCGTTCAAACATGTTATTCACACTTGGCTCCTCTGTTATATAACTCAAACATTCAACTTCAACTCCTTATCTGACGTGGACGTTTTGTTTTTTCTCCTCATAATTGCACTGTATGGTTGCAATTAGAGGCTCAAATTATCGTATAGTGATATACAATTTGCTGGATAAACATCTACTTCGAGAACCAGAGTTACTCTGAACAATGGTAACAGTTCATCTGCGATACCTCGACGATTCAGTTTTTATAGACCATAACTTAAAACCGATCACTTTGCGCTAGTTAATTTGATGACATAAATAGTGAGTTCTGTACATTTTCGAAAAACACTGAGCCTGTATTGAAGCTATAAAAATGTCTTGAAGTACCTCTACGCCAACGATGTTCACTTAAGCCGTGTTCTTTATGTAATATTCTACATTTTAATTAGAGCCCACCACTGTCATATAGTAACTTATTCCTCTTTATTTGTTTTTTAACAGCGCCTAACAAACGAGAAGAAGTTAGAAGAAGAGGTAAGTATAAACGATGGTACCAATATGTTCTGAATCCCGGACGATTAAGAGCTCGGTATTTATAGACCATTATTTTAAGTGATACACGCCCTCAGAAAGCGTCGATATTATGCAAGTTCAATGCCAAATACTACATAAGCAATGAAATGTTTGTACATTCTTACCGTCATGCATCATAAAATACATACAAATAATAATATGCGCAAGGTGAACTGATTAAGTTGTTTCTCCATCTAAAGGGTCGGGGTGAACTGAAGCAGGGAATCAGGGTGAATTTCTTCTGGCCGTATCCCGACCATTTTCTTTAATCCCATGACAACGGCTTGACACTCTGTTTCATAAAAACACAAAACAGTACTGTAGATCTCTTCCTCTTGGCTGGAAACTCATCCCACTTATTGTTGTTGTAGCTGAAAAAGTTCAACACATACAGATTTCGTTGCATAACCCTTATGGAAAAAAAGACATTGTAAAGGGGAGGGGGGGGGGGCATGGCTGAATTGATTGAATCTTAGCTTGCAAGTTTTTGTTCTGTAGGACTTTTACAGCATGTGTTTAAGTCATGTTCCTGTAAAAAAAATAATATAGGGAGATTTTCCAGCCTAATTGTGATGGGTCACTTGTTCTAGTCAAAAATTTGTTAAGGTTCTTCTTTCAACGATTATAGTCGGGAAAAAAAGAAGAACAAACATACAACATAAGCTATTGTCTAGGTCTATTTATCATATCATGAGCGAAGTGTAAGACAAGTTATTTAGTTATTTAAGAGAATTGTTATATTTAAACATGTCATCTTAGATGTTACCGATATGGATGGTCTTTGTAACTTTCATATTGAAGTAATTATCGTATCACTTGACACGATCACATAACGATAGCTTAGTTGATAAAGTAAACATTGTAAATCGTTCAAACATGTTATTCGCACTTGGCTCCTCTGTTATATAACTCAACCATTAAACTTCAAATCGCCATCTTACTTCGACGTTTTGTTTTTTCTCCTCATACTTTCACTGTATGGTTGCAATTAGAGGCTGTCACTATCGTATAGTGTTATACAACTTTGTTGGATAAACATCTACTTCGAGAACCAGAGTTACTCTGAACAATGGTAACAGTTTATCTGCGATACCTCGACGATTCAGAACTCAGTTTTTATAGACCATAACTTAAACCCGATCACTTTGCGCTAGTTATTTTGATGACATAAATAATGAGTTCTGTACATTTTCTAAAAACACTGAGCCTGTATTGTACCTGTCTAGAAAGATGCCTTGAAGTACCTCTACGCCAACGATGTTCACTTAAGCCGTGTTTTTTATGTAATATTCTACATTTCTAGGATTGATTAGAGCCCACCACTGTCATATAGTAACTTATTCCTCTTTATTTGTTTTTAACAGCGCCTAGCAAACGAGAAGAAGTTAGAAGAAGAGGTAAGTATTAACGATGATACCAATATGTTCTGATTCCCCGACGATTAAGAGCTCAGTATTTAAATCGTTCAGACATGTTATTCACGCTTGGCTCCTCTGTTATATAACTCAAAAATTCAACTTCAACTCCTCATCTGACGTCGACGTTTTGTTTTTTCTCCTCATAATTGCACTGTATGGTTGCAATTAGAGGCTCAAACTATCGTATAGTGTTATACAATTTGCTGGATAAACATCTACTTCGAGAACCAGAGTTACTCTGAACAATGGTAACAGTTCATCTGCGATACCTGGACGATTCAGAACTCAGTTTTTATAGACCATAACTTAAAACCGATCACTTTGCGCTAGTTAATTTGATGACATAAATAGTGAGTTCTGTACATTTTCTAAAAACACTGAGCCTGTATTGAAGCTGTCTATAAAAATGTCTTGAAGTACCTCTACGCCAACGATGTTCACTTAAGCCGTGTTCTTTATGTAATATTCTACATTTTAATTAGAGCCCACTACTGTCATATAGTAACTTATTCCTCTTTATTTGTTTTTTAACAGCGCCTAACAAACGAGAAGAAGTTAGAAGAAGAGGTAAGTATAAACGATGGTACCAATATGTTCTGAATCCCCGACGATTAAGAGCTCGGTATTTATAGACTATCATTTTAAGTGATACACGCCCTCAGAAAGCGTAGATATTATGCAAGTTCTATGCCAAATACGACATAAGCAATGAAAAGTTAATACATTCTTACAGTCATGTATCATATAATACATAACAAATAATATGCGTAAGGGGAAATTATTAAGTTGTTTCTCCATCTAGAGGGTTGGGGTGAACTGAAGCACGGAATCAGCTAATTATAGGTACGTCATCAGGGTGAAGTTCTTCTGGCTGTATCCCGAACAATTTTTTAATCTCATGACAACATCTTGACACACTGTTTTATAAAAAAAAAACAGTACTGTAGATCTCTTCCTCTTGGCTGGAAACAGCTCCCACTTATTGTTGTTGTAGCTGGAAAAAAGGTCAACACAGACAGATTTCGTTACATAACCCTAATGGAAAAAAGACATTGTTAAGGGGGGGGGGGGGGCATGGCTGAATTGATTGAATCTAAGCTTGCAAGTTTTTGTTCTGTAGGACTTTTACAGCATGTGTTTAAGTCATGTTCCTGTAAAACAAAATAATATAGGGAGATTTTCCAGCCTAACTGTGATGGGTCACTTGTTCTAGTCAAAAATTTGTTAAGGTTCTTCTTTCAACGATTATAGTCGGGAAAAAAAAGAAGAACAAACATACAACATAAGCTATTGTCTATGTCTATTTATCATATCATGAGCTAAGTGTAAGACATGTTATTTAGTTATTCAATAGTATTGCTATATTTAAACATGTCATCGTAGATGTTACCTATATGCATTATCTTTGTAACTTTCATATTGAAGTGATTAACATATCACTTGACACGATCACATAACGATAGCTTAGTTTATAAAGTACACATTGTAAATCGTTCAAACATGTTTTTCACACTTAACTCCTCTGTTATATAACTCAAACATTCAACTTCAACTCCTCATCTGACGTCGACGTTTTGTTTTTTCTCCTCATAATTGCACTGCATGGTTGCAATTTGAGTCTTTCACTATCGTAAAGTGTTATACAACTTTGTTGGATAAACATCTACTTCGAGAACCAGAGTTAGTCTGAACAATGATAACAGTTCAACTGCGATACCTCGACGATTCAGAACTCAGTTTTTATAGATCATAACTTAAAACCGATCACTTTGCGCTAGTTAATTTGATGACATAAAAAATGAGTTCCGTACATTTTCTAAAAAACACTGAGCCTGTATTGTAGCTGTCTAGAAAAAAATACTTGAAGTACCTCTACGCCAACGATGTTCACTTAAGCCGTGTTCTTTATGTAATATTCTACATTTCTAGGATTAATTAGAGGCCACCACTGTCATATAACAACTTTTTCCTCTTTATTTGTTTTTAACAGCGCCTAACAAACGAGAAGAAGTTAGAAGAAGA
Organism: Sinonovacula constricta; assembly: GCA_007844125.1. Classification (NCBI taxonomy): domain Eukaryota; kingdom Metazoa; phylum Mollusca; class Bivalvia; order Cardiida; family Solecurtidae; genus Sinonovacula; species Sinonovacula constricta. The sequence goes on from CM017564.1 coordinate 7,234,661, forward strand.
GGTAAGTATAAACGATGGTACCAATATGTTCTGAATCCCCGACGATTAAGAGCTCGGTATTTATAGACCATTATTGTAAGTGATACACGCCCTCAGAAAGCGTAGATATTATGCAAGTTCTATGCCAAATACTACATAAGCAATGAAATGTTTGTACATTCTTACCGTCATGCATCATATAATACATACAAATAATAATATGCGCAAAGCGAAATTATTAAGTTGTTTCTCCATCTAAAGGGTCGGGGTGAACTGAAGCAGGAAATCAGGGTGAATTTCTTCTTGTCGTATCCCGACCATTTTTTTTAATCCAATGACAACGCCTTGACACACTGTTTCATAAAAGCACAAAACAGTACTGCCGAGCTCTTCCTCTTGGCTGGAAACTCCTCCCACTTATTGTTGTTGTAGCTGGAAAAAATTCAACACATACAGATTTCGTTGCATAACCCTAATGCCAGTAAGACATTGTTTAGAGGTGGGCCATTGCTGAATTGATTGAATCTAAGCTTGCAAGTGTTTGTTCTGTAGAACTTTTACATCATGGGTTTAAGTCATGTTCCTGATTAACCATTTAATATAGTGAGATTTTCCAGCCTATCTGTGATGGGTCACTTGTTCTAGTCAAAATTGTGTTAAGGTTCTTCTTTCAACGATTATAGTCGGGGAAAAAAGAAGAACAAACATACAACATAAGCTATTGTCTAGGTCTATTTATCATGTCATGAGCTAAGTGTAAGCCAAGTTATTTAGTTATTCAAGAGTATTGTTATATTTAAACATGTCATCGTAGATGTTACCTATATGCATGATATTTCTTACTTTCAAATTGAAGTGATTAACCTATCACTTGACACGATCACATAACGATAGCTTAGTTAATGAAGTACACATTGTAAATCGTTCAAACATGTTATTCACGCTTGGCTTCTCTGTTATATAACTCAAACATTCAACTTCAACTCCTCATCTGACGTCGAGGTTGTGTTTTTTCTGCTCATAATTGCACTGTATGGTTGCAATTAGAGGCTCAAACTATCGTATAGTGTTATACAATTTGCTGGATAAACATCTACTTCGAGAACCAGAGTTACTCTGAACAATGGTAACAGTTTATTAGCGATACCTCGACGATTCAGAACTCAGTTTTTATAGAACATAACTTAAAATCGATCACTTTGCGCTAATTAATTTGATGACATAAATAATGAGTTCTGTACATTTTCGAAAAACACTGAGCCTGTATTGAAGCTGTCTAGAAAAATGTCTTGAAGTACCTCTACGCCAACGATGTTCACTTAAGCCGTGTTCTTTATGTAATATTCTACATTTCTAGGTTTGATTAGAGCCCACCACTACCATATAGTAACTTATTCCTCTTTATTTGTTTTCTTTAACAGCGCCAAGCAAACAAGAAGAAGTTTGAAGAAGAGGTAAGTATAAACGATGATACCAATATGTTCTGATTAACCGACGATTAAGAGATCGGTATTTCACCTGTTTCTCCATCTAGAGGGTTGGGGTGAACTGAAGCAAGGACTCAGCTAATTATAGGTGCGTCATCAGGGTGAAGTTCTTCTGGCTGTATCTCGATCAATATTTTAATCTCATGACAACACCTTGACACACTGTTTCATAAAAAAAAAACAGTACTGTAGATCTCTTCCTCTTGGCTGGAAACATCTCCCAATTATTGTTGTTGTAGCTGAAAAAAAGGTCAACACATACAGATTTCGTTACATAACCCTAATGGAAAAAAATACATTGTTAAGGGGGGGGGGGGGGGGCATGGCTGAATTGATTTAATCTAAGCTTGCAAGTTTTTGTTCTGTAGGACTTTTACAGCATGGGTTTAAGTCATGTTATTGTAAAACAATTTAATATAGGGAGATGTTTCAGCCTATCTTTGATGGATCACTTGTTCCAGCCAGAAATTTGTCACAGTTCTTCTTTCAACGATTATAGTCGAAAAAAAAGAGAATAACAAACATACAGCATAACCTATTGTCTAGGTCTATCTATCATGTCATGGGCTAAGTGTAAGACAAGTTATTTAGTTCATAGTGCATGGTCTTTATGAGTAAATAGATCGTTCTATACGTGTTCGACAAACACTGCGCCTGTATTGTAGCTGTCTAGAAAAATGGCTTGAAGTACACCTACGCCAACGATGTTCACTTAAGCCGTGCTCTTTATGTCAAATTCTACATTTCTAGGATTGATTAGAGCCCACCACTGTCATATAGTAACTTATTCGTTTTTATTTGTTTTTAACAGCGACTAGCAAACGAGAAGAAGTTAGAAGAAGTGGTAAGTATAAACGATGGTACCAATATGTTCTGGTTCCCCGACAATTAGAGCTCGGTATTTATAGACCATCATTTTAAGTGATACACGCCCTCAGAAAGCGGAGATATCATGCAAGTTCTATGCCAAGTACGACATAAGCAATGAAATGTTTATACATTCTTTTCGTCCTGTATCATATAATACATACAAATAAAAATATGCGTAATGGGAAATTATTAAGCTGTTTCTCCATCTAGAGGGTGGGGGTGAACTGAAGCAGGGACTCAGCTAATTATAGCTGCGTCATCGGTGTGCAGTTCCTCTGGCCGTATCCCGACTATTTTTTTTAATCTCATGACAACGCCTTGACACACTGTTTCATAAAAATACAAAACAGTACTGTAGATCTCTTCCTCTTGGCTGGAAACACCTCCCACTTATTGTTGTTGTAGCTGGTAAAAATATCAACACATACAGATTTCGTTACATAACCCTAATGCCAGAAAGACATTGTTAAGAGGTGGGGCATGGCTGAATTGATTGAGTCTAAGCTTGCATGTGTTTGTTTTGTAGAACTTTTACAGCATGGGTTTAAGTCATGTTCCTGTGAACCAATTTAATATAGTTAGATTTTAAAGCCTATCTGTGATGGGTCACTTGTTCTAGTCAGAAATTTGTTAAGGTTCTTCTTTCAACGATTATAGTCGGGAAAAAAAGAAGAACAAACATACAACATTAGCTATTGTCTAGGTCTATTTATCATCTCAGGAGCTAAGTGTAAGACAAGTTATTTAGTTATTCAAGAGCATTGTTATATTTAAACATGTCAACGTAGATGTTACCTATATGCATGGTCTTTGTAACATTCATACTGAAGTGATTAACATATCACTTGACACGATCACATTACGATAGCTTAGTTAATAAAGATTACATGGTAAATCGTTCAAACATGTTATTCACACTTGGCTCCTCTGTTATATAACTCAAACATTCAACTTCAACTCCTCATTTTACGTCGACGTTGTGTTTTTTCTCCTCATAATTGCACTGTATGGTTGTAATTAGAGGCTCAAACTATCGTATAGTGATATAAAATTTGCTGGATAAACATCTACTTTGAGAAGCAGAGTTACTCTGAACAATGGTAACAGTTCATCTTCGATACCTGGACGATTCAGAACTCAGTTTTTATAGACCATAACTTAAAACCGATCACTTTGCGCTAGTTAATTTGATGACATAAATAATGAGTTATGTACATTTTCGAAAAACACTGAGACTTCATTGTAGCTGTCTAGAAAAATGTCTTGAAGTACCTCTACGCCAACGATGTTCACTTTAACCGTGTTCTTTATGTAATATTCTACGTTTCTAGGATTGATTAGAGCCCACCACTGTCATATAGTAACTTATTTCTCTTTATTTGTTTTTTAACAGCGCCTAAAAAACGAGAAGAAGTTTGAAGAAGAGGTAAGTATAAACGATGGTACCAATATGTTCTGGTTCCCCGACGATTAGGAGCTCGGTATTTATAGATCAGCATTTTAAGTGATACACGCCCTCAGAAAGCGTACATATTATGCACGTTATATGGCAAATACGACATAAGCAATGAAAAGTCCATACATTCTTACCGTCATGTATCATATAATACATAAAAAATAAGCGTAAGGGAAATTATTACGATGTTTCTCCATCTAGAGGGTTGGGGTGAACTGAAGCACGAAATCAGCTAATTATAGGTGCGTCATCAGGGTGAAGTTCTTCTGACTGTATCCCGATCAATATTTTTAATCTCATGACAACACCTTGACACACTGTTTCATAAAAAACAAAACAAAAAAGTACTGTAGATCTCTTCCTCTTAGCTGGAAACACCCCCCACTTGTTGTTGTTGTAGCTGGAAAAATAATCAACACATATAGATTTCGTTACATAACCCTTATGGAAAAAAGACATTGTTAAGGGGGTGGGGGGGGGGCATGGCTGAATTGATTGAATCTAAGCTTGCAAGTTTTTTTTTTTCTGTAGGACTTTTACAGCATGGGTTTATGTCATGTTATTGTAAAACAATTTAAAAAAGGGAGATTTTTCAGCCTATCTCTGATGGATAACTTGTTCAAGCCAGAAATTTGTCACAGTTCTTCTTTCAACGATTATAGTCGGAAAAAAAGAGAATAACAAACATACAACTTAACCTATTGTCTAGGTCTATCTATCATGTCATGAGCTAAGTGTAAGACAACTTATTAAGTTCATAGTGCATGGTCTTTATGAGTAAATAGATCGTTCTATACGTGTTCGTCAATCACTGAGCCTGTATTGTAGCTGTCTAGAAAAATGCCTTGAAGTACACTTACGCCAACGATGTTCACTTAAGCCGTGCTCTTTATTTCAAATTCTACATTTCTAGGTTTGATTAGAGCCCACCACTGTCATATAGTAACTTATTCGTTTTTATTTGTTTTAACAGCGACTAGCAAACGAGAAGAAGTTAGAAGAAGTGGTAAGTATAAACGATGGTACCAATATGTTCTGGTTCCCCGACAATTAGAGCTCGGTATTTATAGACCATCATTTTAAGTGATACACGCCCTCAGAAAGCGGAGATATCATGCAAGTTCTATGCCAAGTACGACATAAGCAATGAAATGTTCATACATTATTTTCGTCATGTATCATATAATACATACAAATAAAAATATGCGTAAGGGGAAATTATTAAGCTGTTTCTCCATCTAGAGGGCGGGTGTGAACTGAAGCAGGGAATCAGCTAATTATAGGTGCGTCATCAGTGTGAATTTCTTCCGGCTGTATCCCGACCAATTTTTTAATCTCATGACAACACCTTGACACACTGTTTCATAAAAACACACAAAAGTACTGTAGATCTCTCCGTCTGGCTGGAAACACCTCCCACTTATTGTTGTTGTAGCTGGAAAAAGGATCAACACATACAGATTTCGTTACATAACCCTTATGCCAAAAATACATTGTTAGTGGGGGGGGGGGGCATCGCTGAATTGACTGAATCTAAGCATGCACGCGTATGTTCTGTATGTTTTTTACGGCATGGGTTTAAGTCATGTTCCTGTGAAACAATTTTATATAGTAAGATTTCCCAGCTTATCTTTGATGGGTCTATTTTTCCTGTCAGAAATTTGTTATGGTCCTTCTTTTAATGATCATATAAATGTATTATTATAGAATACATACAAATGAAAATAAGCGTAAGGGGAAATTATTAAGATGTTTCTCCATCTAGAGGGTTGGGGTGAACTGAAGCAGGGAATCAGCTAGTTATAGGCCTGTCATAAAGGTGAAGTTCTTCTGGCTATATCCCGACCATTTTTTTAAATCTCATGACAACATCTTGACACACTGTTTCATAAAAACACAAAACAGTACTGTAGATATCTTCCCCTTAGTTGGAAACACCTCCCACTTATTGTTGTTGTAGCTGGAAAAAGTATCAACACTTACAGATTTCGTTATATAACCATTATGCCAAAAAGACATAGTTAAGAGGTGGGGCATGGCTGAGTTGATTGAATCTAAGCTTGCAAGTGCTTATTCTATAGAACTGTTAGAGCATGTGTTTAAGTCATGTTCCTGTGAAACAATTTAATATAGTGAGATTTTTTAGCCTATCTGTGATGGGTCACTTGTTCCAGTCAGAAATGTGTCAAGGTTCTTCTTTCAACGATTATAGTCGGGAAAAAAGAGAAGAACAAACATACAACATAAGCTATTGTCTAGGTCTATTTATCATGTCATGAGCTAAGTGTAAGACAAGTTATTTAGTTATTTAAGAGAATTGTTATATTTAAACATGTCAACGTAGATGTTACCTATATGCATGGTCTTTGTAACATTCATACTGAAGTGAATAACCTATCACTTGACACGATCACATAACGATAGCTTAGTTAATAAAGTACACATTGTAATTCGTTCAAAAATGTTATTTACCATTGGCTCCTCTGTTATATAACTTAAACATTCAACTTCATCTCCTTATCTTACATCTACGTTTAGTTTTTTCTCCTTATAATTGCTCTGTCTGGTTGCAATCAGAAACTGTCACTATCGTATAGTGTTATTCAACTTTATTGGATAAACATCTACTTCGAGAACAAGAGTCTGAACAATGGTAACAGTTCATCTGCGATACCTCGACGATTCAGAACTCAGTTTTTATAGACCATAACTTAAAACCGATCACTTTGCGCTAGTTAATTTGATGACATATATAATGAGTTCTGTACATTTTCTAAAACACACTGAGCCTGGATTGAAGCTGTCTATAAAAATTACTTGAAGTACCTCTACGCCAACATGTTCAATTAACCCGTGTTCTGTATGTAATATTCTACATTTGTAGGATTGATTAGAGCCCACCACTGTCATATAGAAACTTATTCCTCTTTATTTGTTTTTTTAACAGCGCCTAGCAAACGAGAGAAAGTTTGAAGAAGAGGTAAGTATAAACGATGGTACCAGAATGTTCTGATTCCCGGACGATTAAGAGCTCGGTATTTATAGACCATTATTTTAAGTGATACACGCCCTCAGAAAGCGTAGATATTATGCAAGTGCTATGCCAAATACGACATAAGCAATGAAATGTTTGTACATTTTTACCCTCATGCATCATATTATATACATACAAATAATAATATGCGTAAGTCGAAATTATTAAGTTGTTTCTCCATCTAGAGGGTGGAGTGAACTGAAGCAGGGAATCAGCTAATTATAGGTGCGTCATCAGGGTGAATTTCTTCTAGCCGTATCCCGACCATTTTTCTTTAATCTCATGACAACGCCTTGACACATTGTTTCATAAAAACACAAAACAGTACTGTAGATATCTTCCTCTTGGCTGAAAACACCTCCCATTTATCGTTGTTGTAGCTGGAAAAAAGATCAACACATACAGATTTCGTTACATAGCCCTAATAGGAAAAATACATTGATAAGGGGGGGGGGGCATTGCTGAATTGATTGAATCTAAGCTTGCAAGTTTTTGTTCTGTAGGAATTTTACAGCATGGGTTTAAGTCATGTTCCTGTGAAGCAATTTTATATAGATAGATTTTCCAGCCTATCTGTGATGGGTCACTTGTTCCACTCAGAAATGTGTTAAGGTTCTTCTTTCAAAGATTATAGTCAGGAAACAAGAGAAGAACAAACATTCAACATAAGCTATTGTTTAGGTCTATTTATCATGTCATGAGCTAAGTGTAAGCCAAGTTATTTAGTTATTCAATAGTATTGTTTTATTTAAACATGTCATCGTAGATGTTACCTATATGCATTATCTTTGTTACTTTCATGTTGAAGTGATTAACATATCACTTGACACGATCACATAACGATAGCTTAGTGAATAAAGTACACATTGTAAATCGTTCAAACATGTTATTCACACATGGCTCTTCTGTTTATAACATTCAACTTCAACTCCTCATCTGACGTCGACGTTTTGTTTTTTCTCCTCATAATTGCACTGCATGGTTGCATTTAGAGTCTTTCACTATCGTATTGTGTTATACATCTACTTCGAGAACAAGAGTTTGTCTGAACAATAGTAACAGTTCATCTGCGATACCTCGACGATTCAGAACTCAGTTTTTTATAGACCATAACTTTAAACCGATCACTTTGAGCTAGTTAATTTGATGACATAAATAATGACTTCTGTACATTTTCTAAAAAACGCTGAGCCTGTATTGTAGCTGTCTAGAAAAAATACTTGAAGTACCTCTACGCCAACGATGTTCACTTAACCCGTGTTCTTCATGTAATATTCTACATTTCTAGGATTAATTAGAGCCCACCACTGTCATATAGTAACTTATTCCTCATTATTTGTTTTTAACAGCGCCTATCAAACGAGAAGAAGTTAGAAGAAGAGGTAAGTTTAAACGATGTTATCAATATGTTCTGATTCTCCGACGAATAAGAGCTCGGTATTTATAGACCATTATTTTAAGTGATACACGCCCTCAGAAAGCGTAGATATTATGCAAGTTATATGCCAAATACGACATAAGCAATGAAAAGTTCATACATTCTTACCGTCATGTATCATATAATACATAAAAAATATGCATACAGCGAAATTATTAAGAAGTTTCTCCATCTAGAGGGTTGGGGTGAACTGAAGCACGAAATCAGCTAATTATAGGTGCGTCATCAGGGTGAAGTTCTTCTGGCTGTATCCCGATCAATATTTTAATCTCATGACAACACCTTGACACACTGTTTCATAAAAAACACACAAAAAAGTACTGTAGATCTATTCGTCTGGCTGGAAACACCTCCCACTTATTGTTGTTGTAGCTGGAAAAAGGATCAACACCTACAGATTTCGTTACATAACCCTAATGCCAAAAATACATTGTTAGCGGGGGGGGGGGGGGGGGGGGGGGCATGGCTGAATTGACTGAATCTTTGCTTGCACGTGTTTGTTCGGTAGGACTTTTACGGCATGGGTTTAAGTAATGTTCCTGTGAAACAATTTTATATAGTGAGATTTTCCAGCTTATCTGTGATGGGTGACTTGTTCCTGTCAGAAATGTGTTCAGGTCCTTCTTTCAATGATCATATAATTATATTATCATATAATACATACAAATGAAAATACGCGTAATGGGAAATTATTAAGATGTTTCTCCATCTAGAGGACGGGTGTGAATTGAAGCACGGAATCAGCTAGTTATAGGTGCGTCATAAGGGTGAAGTTCTTCTGACTGTATCCCGACCAGATTTTTGATCTTATGACCACACCTTGACACACTGTTTCATAAAAAACAAAACAAAAAAAGTACTGTAGATCTCTTCCTCTTAGCTGGAAACACCCCCACTTGTTGTTGTTGTAGCTGGAAAAATAATCAACACATATAGATTTCGTTACATAACCCTTATGGAAAAAAAGACATTGTTAAGGGGGGGGGGGGTGCATGGCTGAATTGATTGAATCTAAGCTTGCAAGTTTTTTTTCTGTAGGACTTTTACAGCATGGGTTTAAGTCATGTTATTGTAAAACAATTTAAAAAAGGGAGATTTTTCAGCCTATCTCTGATGGATAACTTGTTCAAGCCAGAAATTTGTCACAGTTCTTCTTTCAACGATTATAGTCGGGGAAAAAGAGAAGAACAAACATACAACATAAGCTATTGTCTAGGTCTATTTATCATGTCATGAGCTAAGTGTAAGACAAGTTATTTAGTTATTTAAGAGAATTGTTATATTTAAACATGTCAACGTAGATGTTACCTATATGCATGGTCTTTGTAACATTCATACTGAAGTGATTAACATATCACTTGACACGATCACATAACGATAGCTTAGTTAATAAAGTACACATTGTAATTCGTTCAAAAATGTTATTTACCATTGGCTCCTCTGTTATATAACTTAAACATTCAACTTCAACTCCTTATCTTACGTCTACGTTTTGTTTTTTCTCCTTATAATTGCTCTGTCTGGTTGCAATCAGAAACTGTCACTATCGTATAGTATTATTCAACTTTATTGGATAAACATCTACTTCGAGAACAAGAGTCTGAACAATGGTAACAGTTCATCTGCGATACCTCGACGATTCAGAACTCAGTTTTTATAGACCATAACTTAAAACCGATCACTTTGCGCTAGTTAATTTGATGACATATATAATGAGTTCTGTACATTTTCTAAAACACACTGAGCCTGGATTGAAGCTGTCTATAAAAATTACTTGAAGTACCTCTACGCCAACATGTTCAATTAACCCGTGTTCTGTATGTAATATTCTACATTTGTAGGATTGATTAGAGCACACCACTGTCATATAGAAACTTATTCCTCTTTATTTGTTTTTTTAACAGCGCCGAGCAAACGAGAGAAAGTTTGAAGAAGAGGTAAGTATAAACGATGGTACCAGAATGTTCTGATTCCCGGACGATTAAGAGCTCGGTATTTATAGACCATTATTTTAAGTGATACACGCCCTCAGAAAGCGTAGATATTATGCAAGTGCTATGCCAAATACGACATAAGCAATGAAATGTTTGTACATTTTTACCGTCATGCATCATATTATATACATACAAATAATAATATGCGTAAGTCGAAATTATTAAGTTGTTTCTCCATCTAGAGGGTGGAGTGAACTGAAGCAGGGAATCAGCTAATTATAGGTGCGTCATCAGGGTGAATTTCTTTTAGCCGTATCCCGACCATTTTTCTTTAATCTCATGACAACGCCTTGACACATTGTTTCATAAAAACACAAAACAGTACTGTAGATATCTTCCTCTTGGCTGAAAACACCTCCCATTTATCGTTGTTGTAGCTGGAAAAAAGATCAACACATACAGATTTCGTTACATAGCCCTAATAGGAAAAAATACATTGATAAGGGGGGGGGGGGGGCATTGCTGAATTGATTGAATCTAAGCTTGCAAGTTTTTGTTCTGTAGGAATTTTACAGCATGGGTTTAAGTCATGTTCCTGTGAAGCAATTTTATATAGATAGATTTTCCAGCCTATCTGTGATGGGTCACTTGTTCCACTCAGAAATGTGTTAAGGTTCTTCTTTCAAAGATTATAGTCAGGAAAAAAGAGAAGAACAAACATTCAACATAAGCTATTGTTTAGGTCTATTTATCATGTCATGAGCTAAGTGTAAGCCAAGTTATTTAGTTATTCAATAGTATTGTTTTATTTAAACATGTCATCGTAGATGTTACCTATATGCATTATCTATGTTACTTTCATGTTGAAGTGATTAACATATCACTTGACACGATCACATAACGATAGCTTAGTGAATAAAGTACACATTGTAAATCGTTCAAACATGTTATTCACACATGGCTCTTCTGTTTATAACATTCAACTTCAACTCCTCATCTGACGTCGACGTTTTGTTTTTTCTCCTCATAATTGCACTGCATGGTTGCAATTAGAGTCTTTCACTATCGTATTGTGTTATACAATTTGTTGGATAAACATCTACTTCGAGAACAAGAGTTAGTCTGAACAATAGTAACAGTTCATCTGCGATACCTCGACGATTCAGAACTCAGTTTTTATAGACCATAACTTTAAACCGATCACTTTGCGCTAGTTAATTTGATGACATATATAATGAGTTCTGTACATTTTCTAAAACACACTGAGCCTGGATTGAAGCTGTCTATAAAAATTACTTGAAGTACCTCTACGCCAACATGTTCAATTAACCCGTGTTCTGTATGTAATATTCTACATTTGTAGGATTGATTAGAGCACACCACTGTCATATAGAAACTTATTCCTCTTTATTTGTTTTTTTAACAGCGCCGAGCAAACGAGAGAAAGTTTGAAGAAGAGGTAAGTATAAACGATGGTACCAGAATGTTCTGATTCCCGGACGATTAAGAGCTCGGTATTTATAGACCATTATTTTAAGTGATACACGCCCTCAGAAAGCGTAGATATTATGCAAGTGCTATGCCAAATACGACATAAGCAATGAAATGTTTGTACATTTTTACCGTCATGCATCATATTATATACATACAAATAATAATATGCGTAAGTCGAAATTATTAAGTTGTTTCTCCATCTAGAGGGTGGAGTGAACTGAAGCAGGGAATCAGCTAATTATTGGTGCGTCATCAGGGTGAATTTCTTTTAGCCGTATCCCGACCATTTTTCTTTAATCTCATGACAACGCCTTGACACATTGTTTCATAAAAACACAAAACAGTACTGTAGATATCTTCCTCTTGGCTGAAAACACCTCCCATTTATCGTTGTTGTAGCTGGAAAAAAGATCAACACATACAGATTTCGTTACATAGCCCTAATAGGAAAAAATACATTGATAAGGGGGGGGGGGGGGGCATTGCTGAATTGATTGAATCTAAGCTTGCAAGTTTTTGTTCTGTAGGAATTTTACAGCATGGGTTTAAGTCATGTTCCTGTGAAGCAATTTTATATAGATAGATTTTCCAGCCTATCTGTGATGGGTCACTTGTTCCACTCAGAAATGTGTTAAGGTTCTTCTTTCAAAGATTATAGTCAGGAAAAAAGAGAAGAACAAACATTCAACATAAGCTATTGTTTAGGTCTATTTATCATGTCATGAGCTAAGTGTAAGCCAAGTTATTTAGTTATTCAATAGTATTGTTTTATTTAAACATGTCATCGTAGATGTTACCTATATGCATTATCTTTGTTACTTTCATGTTGAAGTGATTAACATATCACTTGACACGATCACATAACGATAGCTTAGTGAATAAAGTACACATTGTAAATCGTTCAAACATGTTATTCACACATGGCTCTTCTGTTTATAACATTCAACTTCAACTCCTCATCTGACGTCGACGTTTTGTTTTTTCTCCTCATAATTGCACTGCATGGTTGCAATTAGAGTCTTTCACTATCGTATTGTGTTATACAATTTGTTGGATAAACATCTACTTCGAGAACAAGAGTTAGTCTGAACAATAGTAACAGTTCATCTGCGATACCTCGACGATTCAGAACTCAGTTTTTATAGACCATAACTTTAAACCGATCACTTTGCGCTAGTTAATTTGATGACATAAATAATGACTTCTGTACATTTTCTAAAAAACGCTGAGCCTGTATTGTAGCTGTCTAGAAATAATACTTGAAGTACCTCTACGCCAACGATGTTCACTTAACCCGTGTTCTTCATGTAATATTCTACATTTCTAGGATTAATTAGAGCCCACCACTGTCATATAGTAACTTATTCCTCATTATTTGTTTTTAACAGCGCCTATCAAACGAGAAGAAGTTAGAAGAAGAGGTAAGTTTAAACGATGTTATCAATATGTTCTGATTCTCCGACGAATAAGAGCTCGGTATTTATAGACCATTATTTTAAGTGATACACGCCCTCAGAAAGCGTAGTTATTATGCAAGTTATATGCCAAATACGACATAAGCAATGAAAAGTTCATACATTCTTACCGTCATGTATCATATAATACATATAAAAATATGCATAAAGCGAAATTATTAAGAAGTTTCTCCATCTAGAGGGTTGGGGTGAACTGAAGCACGAAATCAACTAATTATAAGTGCGTCTTCAGGGTGAAGTTCTTCTGGCTGTATCCCGATCAATATTTTAATCTCATGACAACGCCTTGACACACTGTTTCATAAAAAAACACACAAAAAAGTACTGTAGATCTATTCGTCTGGCTGGAAACACCTCCCACTTATTGTTGTTGTAGCTGGAAAAAGGATCAACACCTACAGATTTCGTTACATAACCCTAATGCCAAAAATACATTGTTAGTGGGGGGGGGGGGGCATGGCTGAATTGACTGAATCTTTGCTTGCACGTGTTTGTTCGGTAGGACTTTTACGGCATGGGTTTAAGTAATGTTCCTGTGAAACAATTTTATATAGTGAGATTTTCCAGCTTATCTGTGATGGGTGACTTGTTCCTGTCAGAAATGTGTTCAGGTCCTTCTTTCAATGATCATATAATTATATTATCATATAATACATACAAATGAAAATACGCGTAATGGGAAATTGTTAAGATGTTTCTCCATCTAGAGGGCGGGTGTGAATTGAAGCACGGAATCAGCTAGTTATAGGTGCGTCATAAGGGTGAAGTTCTTCTGACTGTATCCCGACCAGATTTTTGATCTTATGACCACACCTTGACACACTGTTTCATAAAAAACAAAACAAAAAAGTACTGTAGATCTCTTCCTCTCAGCTGGAAACACCCCCCACTTATTGTTGTTGTAGCTGGAAAAATAATCAACAAATATAGATTTCGTTACATAACCCTAATGGAAAAAAGACATTGTTAAGGGGGGGGGGGGGCATGGCTGAATTGACTGAATCTATGCTTGCAAGTTTTTGTTCTGAAGGACTTTTACGCCATGGGATTAAGTCATGTTCCTGTGAAACAAGTTTATATAGTGAGATTTTCCAGCCTATCTGTGATGGGTCGCTAGTTGCTGTCAGAAATTTGTGAAGGTTCTTCTTTCAACGATTGTAGTCGGGAAAAAGGAGAAGCACAAACATACAAAATAATCCATTGTCTAGGTCTATCTATCATGTCATGAGCTAAGTGTAAGACAAGTTATTTAGTTATTCAAGAGTGTTGTTATATTTAAATATGTCAACGTATATGTTACCGATATGCACGGTCTTTGTAACATTCATATTAAAGTGATGAACATATCACTTAACACGATCACATAACGATAGCTTGGATATTTAAGTACACATTGTTGATCGTTCAAACACGTTATTCACACTTGGCTCCACTGTTATATAACTCAGCCATTCAACTTCAAATCCCCATCTTACGTCGACGTTTTGTTTTTTCTCCTCATAATTTTACTCTATGGTTGCAATTAGAGGCTGTCACTATCGTATAGTGTTATACATATTTGCTGGGTAAACATCTACTTCGAGAACCAGAGTTAGTCTGAACAATAGCAACAGTTCATCTACGATACCGCGTTTTATAGACCATAACTTAACACCTATACTTTGCGCTAGTTAATTTGATGACATAAATAGTGAGTTCTATACATTTTCTAAAAACACTGAACCTGAATTGTAGCTGTCTAGAAAAATGACTTGAAGTACCTATACGCCAACGATGTTCACTTAAGCCGTGTTCTTTATATAATATTTAACATTTTAAGATTTGTTTAGAGCCCACCACTGTCATACAGTAAGTTATGCCTCTTTATTTGTTTTTTAACAGCGCCTAGCAAACGAGAAGAAGTTTGAAGAAGAGGTAAGTAGAAACGATGGTACCAATATGTTCTGATTCCCCGACGATTAAGAGCTCGGTGTTTATAGACCATCATTTTAGGTGATACATGCCCTCAGAAAGCGTAGATAGTATGCAAGTTATATGCCAAACACGACATAAGCAATGAAAAGTTCATACATTCTTACCGTCATGCATCATATAATACATACACATAATAATATGCGTAAGGCGAAGTTATTAAGCTGTTTCTCCATCTAGCGGGTGGGGGTAAACTGAAGCAGAGAATCAGCTAATTATAGGTGCGTCATCAGGGTGATGTCTTTCTGGCCGTATCCCGACCAATTTTTAATCTCATGACAACGCCTTGACACACTGTTTCCTAAAAACACAAAACAGTACTGGAGATGTCTTCCTCTTGGCTGGAAACACCTCCCACTTATTGTTGATGTAGCTTGAAAAAGAGATCAACACATACAGATTTCGTTACATAACCCTAATGGAAAAAAATACATTGTTAAGAGAAGAGGGCATGGCTAAATAGATTGAATCTAAGCTTGCAAGTGTTTGTTCTGTAGAACATTTACAGCATGGGTTTAAATCATGTTCCTGTGAAACAATTTATTATAGAGAGATTTTCCAGCCTATCTGTGATGGGTCACTGGTTCCAATCAGACAATTGTTAAGGTTCTTCTTTTAACGATTAAAGTCGGGAAAAAGAGAAGAACAAACATACAACATAAGCTATTGTCTAGGTCTATTTATCATGTCATGAACTAAGTGTAAGACAAGTTATTTAGTTATTCAAGAGCATTGTTATATTTAAACATGTCAACGTAGATGTTACCTATATGCATGGTCTTTGTAACATTCATACTGAAGTGATTAACATATCACTTGACACGATCACATTACGATAGCTTAGTTAATAAAGATTACATTGTAAATCGTTCAAACATGTTATTCACACTTCGCTCCTCTGTTATATAACTCAAACATTCAACTTCAACTCCTCATCTTACGTCGACGTTGTGTTTTTTTCTCCTCATAATTGCACTGTATGGTTGCAATTAGAGGCTCAAACTATCGTATAGTGATATAAAATTTGCTGGATAAACATCTACTTTGAGAAGCAGAGTTACTCTGAACAATGGTAACAGTTCATCTGCGATACCTGGACGATTCAGAACTCAGTTTTTATAGACCATAACTTAAAACCGATCACTTTGCGCTAGTTAATTTGATGACATAAATAATGAGTTATCTACATTTTCGAAAAACACTGAGCCTTCATTGTAGCTGTCTAGAAAAATGTCTTGAAGTACCTCTACGCCAACGATGTTCACTTTAGCCGTGTTCTTTATGTAATATTCTACGTTTCTAGGATTAATTAGAGCCCACCACTGTCATATAGTAACTTATTTCTCTTTATTTGTTTTTAACAGCGCCTAAAAAACGAGAAGAAGTTTGAAGAAGAGGTAAGTATAAACGATGGTACCAATATGTTCTGGTTCCCCGACCATTAGGAGCTCGGTATTTATAGATCAGCATTTTAAGTGATACACGCCCTCAGAAAGCGTACATATTATGCAAGTTATATGGCAAATACGACATAAGCAATGAAAAGTCCATACATTCTTACCGTCATGTATCATATAATACATAAAAAATAAGCGTAAGGGAAATTATTACGATGTTTCTCCATCTAGAGGGTTGGGGTGAACTGAAGCACGAAATCAGCTAATTATAGGTGCGTCATCAGGGTGAAGTTCTTCTGGCTGTATCCCGATCAATATTTTTAATCTCATGACAACACCTTGACACACTGTTTCATAAAAAAAACACAAAAAAAGTACTGTAGATCTATTCGTCTGGCTGGAAACACCTCCCACTTATTGTTGTTGTAGCTGGAAAAAGGATCAACACCTACAGAATTCGTTACATAACCCTAATGCCAAAAATACATTGTTAGGGGGGGGGGGGCATGGCTGAATTGACTGAACCTTTGCTTGCACGTGTTTGTTCGGTAGGACTTTTACGGCATGGGTTTAAGTAATGTTCCTGTGAAACAATTTTATATAGTGAGATTTTCCAGCTTATCTGTGATGGGTGACTTGTTCCTGTCAGAAATGTGTTCAGGTCCTTCTTTCAATGATCATATAATTATATTATCATATAATACATACAAATGAAAATACGCGTAATGGGAAATTATTAAGATGTTTCTCCATCTAGAGGGCGGGTGTGAATTGAAGCACGGAATCAGCTAGTTATAGGTGCGTCATAAGGGTGAAGTTCTTCTGACTGTATCCCGACCAGATTTTTGATCTTATGACCACACCTTGACACACTGTTTCATAAAAAACAAAACAAAAAAGTACTGTAGATCTCTTCCTCTCAGCTGGAAACACCCCCCACTTATTGTTGTTGTAGCTGGAAAAATAATCAACAAATATAGATTTCGTTACATAACCCTAATGGAAAAAAGACATTGTTAAGGGGGGGGGGGGGGGGGGCATGGCTGAATTGACTGAATCTATGCTTGCAAGTTTTTGTTCTGAAGGACTTTTACGCCATGGGATTAAGTCATGTTCCTGTGAAACAAGTTTATATAGTGAGATTTTCCAGCCTATCTGTGATGGGTCGCTTGGTGCTGTCAGAAATTTGTGAAGGTTCTTCTTTCAACGATTGTAGTCGGGAAAAAGGAGAAGCACAAACATACAAAATAATCCATTGTCTAGGTCTATCTATCATGTCATGAGCTAAGTGTAAGACAAGTTATTTAGTTATTCAAGAGTGTTGTTATATTTAAATATGTCAACGTATATGTTACCGATATGCACGGTCTTTGTAACATTCATATTAAAGTGATGAACATATCACTTGACACGATCACATAACGATAGCTTGGATATTTAAGTACACATTGTTGATCGTTCAAACACGTTATTCACACTTGGCTCCACTGTTATATAACTCAGCCATTCAACTTCAAATCCCCATCTTACGTCGACGTTTTGTTTTTTCTCCTCATAATTTTACTCTATGGTTGCAATTAGAGGCTGTCACTATCGTATAGTGTTATACATATTTGCTGGGTAAACATCTACTTCGAGAACCAGAGTTAGTCTGAACAATAGCAACAGTTCATCTACGATACCGCGTTTTATAGACCATAACTTAACACCTATACTTTGCGCTAGTTAATTTGATGACATAAATAATGAGTTATGTACATTTTCTAAAAACACTGAACCTGAATTGTAGCTGTCTAGAAAAATGACTTGAAGTACCTCTACGCCAACGATGTTAACTTAAGCCGTGTTCTTTATATAATATTTAACATTTTAAGAATTGTTTAGAGCCCACCACTGTCATACAGTAAGTTATGCCTCTTTATTTGTTTTTTAACAGCGCCTAGCAAACGAGAAGAAGTTTGAAGAAGAGGTAAGTAGAAACGATGGTACCAATATGTTCTGATTCCCCGACGATTAAGAGCTCGGTGTTTATAGACCATCATTTTAGGTGATACATGCCCTCAGAAAGCGTAGATATTATGCAAGTTCTATGCCAAACACGACATAAGCAATGAAAAGTTCATACATTCTTACCGTCATGCATCATATAATACATACACATAATAATATGCGTAAGGCGAAGTTATTAAGCTGTTTCTCCATCTAGCGGGTGGGGGTAAACTGAAGCAGAGAATCAGCTAATTATAGGTGCGTCATCAGGGTGATGTCTTTCTGGCCGTATCCCGACCAATTTTTAATCTCATGACAACGCCTTGACACACTGTTTCCTAAAAACACAAAACAGTACTGGAGATGTCTTCCTCTTGGCTGGAAACACCTCCCACTTATTGTTGATGTAGCTTGAAAAAGAGATCAACACTTACAGATTTCGTTACATAACCCTAATGGAAAAAAGATACATTGTTAAGAGAAGAGGGCATGGCTAAATAGATTGAATCTAAGCTTGCAAGTGTTTGTTCTGTAGAACATTTACAGCATGGGTTTAAATCATGTTCCTGTGAAACAATTTATTATAGAGAGATTTTCCAGCCTATCTGTGATGGGTCACTGGTTCCAATCAGACAATTGTTAAGGTTCTTCTTTTAACGATTAAAGTCGGGAAAAAAGAGAAGAACAAACATACAACATAAGCTATTGTCTATGTCTATTTATCATGTCATGAACTAAGTGTAAGACAAGTTATTTAGTTATTCAAGAGAATTGTTATATTTAAACATGTCATCTTAGATGTTACCTATATGCATGGTCTTTGTAACATTCAAATTGAAGTTATGAACATATCACTTGACACGATCACATAACGAAAGCTTAGTAAAAAAAAGTACACATTGTAAATCGTTTAAACATGTTATTCACACTTGGCTCCTCTGTTATATAATTCAAACATTCAACTTCAACTCCTAATCGTACGTCGACGTTGTTTTATTTCTCCTCATAATTGCACTGTATGGTTGCAATCAGAGGCTGTCACTATCGTATAGTGTTTTACAACTTTATTGGATAAACATCAACTTCGAGAACCAGAGTTAGTCTGAACAATAGTAACAGTTCATCTGCGATACCTCGACGATTCAGAACTCAGTTTTTATAGATCATAACTTAAAACCGATCACTTTGCGCTAGTTAATTTGATGACATAAATAATGAGTTCTGTACATTTTCTAAAAACACTGAGCCTGTATTGTAGCTGTCTAGAAAAATTACTTGAAGTACCTCTACGCCAACGATGTTCACTTAACCCGTGTTCTTTATGTAATATTCTACATTTCTAGGATTGATTAGTGTCCACCACTGCCATATAGTAACTTAATCTTCTTTATTTGTTTTTTAACAGCGCCTAGCAAACGAGAAGAAGTTAGAAGAAGAGGTAGGTATAAACAACTGTACCAATATGTTCTGATTCCCCGACGATTAAGAGCTCAGTATTTATAGACCATCATTTTTAAGTGATACACGCCCTCAGAAAGCGTAGATATTATGCAAGTTCTATGCCAAATACGACATAAGCAATGACAAGTTCATACATTCTTACCGTCATGCATCATATAATACATACACGTAATAATATGCGTAAGGCGAAATTATTAAGCTGTTTCTCCATCTAGAGGGTGGTGGTGAACTGAAGCAGGGAATCAGCTATGTATAGGTGCGTCATCAGGGTGCATTTCTTCTGGCCGTACCCCGACCATTCTTTTTAATGTCATGACAACGCCTTGACACACTGTTTAATAAAAACACAAAACAGTACTGTATATCTCTTCCTCTTGGCTGGAAACACCTCCCACTTATTGTTGTTGTAGCTGGAAAAAAAGATCAACACATACAGATTTCGTTACATAACCCTAATGTTAAAAAGACATTGTTAAGAGGTGGGGCATGGCTGAATTGACTGAATCTAAGCTTGCAAATGTTTCTTCTGTAGGACTTTTACAGCATGTGTTTAAGTCATGTTCCTGTGAAACAATTTAACATAGTGAAATTTTCCAGCCTATCTGTGATGGGTCACTTGTTCCTGTCAGAAATTTATTAAGGTCCTTCTTTCATCGATTATAGTTCGGAAAAAAGAGAAAAACAAACATACCACATAAGCTATTGTCTAGGTCTATCTATCATGTCATGAGGTAATTGTAAGGCAAGTTATTTAGTTATTCAAGAATGTTGTTATTTTTAAATATGGCATCGTAGATGTTACCTATATGCATCGTCTTTGTAACTTTCATATTGAAGTGATTAACATATCACTTGACACGATCACATAACGATAGCTTAGTCAATAAAGTACACATTGTAAATCGTTTAAACATGTTATTCACACTTGGCTCCTTTGTTATATAACTCAAACATTCAACTTCAACTCCTCATCTTACGTCGACGTTTTGTTTTTTCTCCGCATAATTGCACAGTATGGTTGCAATCAGAGGCAGTCACTATCGTATAGTGTTATACAACTTTATTGGATAAAACATCTACTTCGAGAACCAGAGTTAGTCCGAACAATGGTAACAGTTCATCTGCGATACTCTCGACGATACAGAACTCAGATTTTATAGACCATAACTTAAAACCGATCACTTTGCGCTAGTTTATTTGATGACATAAATAATAAGTTCTGTATATTTTCTACAAACACTGAGCCTGTATTGTAGCTGTCTAGAAAAAAATCATGAAGTACCTCTACGCCAACGATGTTCACTTAACCCGTGTTCTTTATGTAATATTCTACATTTCTAGGATTGCTTAGTGTCCACCACTGCCATATAGTAACTTATTCCTCTTTATTTGTTTTTTAACAGCGCCTAGCAAACGAGAGGAAGTTAGAAGAAGAGGTAAGTTTAAACGACTGTACCAATATGTTCTGATTCCCCGACGATTAAGAGCTCAGTATTTATAGACCATCATTTTTAAGTGATACACGTCCTCAGATAGCGTAGATATTATGCAAGTTCTATGCCAAATACGACATAAGCAATGACAAGTTCATACATTCTTACCGTCATGCATCATATAATACATACACATAATAATATGCGTAAGGCGAAATTATTAAGCTGTTTCTCCATCTAGAGGGTGGTGGTGAACTGAAGCAGGGAATCAGCTATTTATAGGTGCGTCATCAGGGTGCATTTCTTCTGGCCGTATCCCGGCCATTTTTTTAATGTCATGACAACGCCTTGACACACTGTTTAATAAAAACACAAAACAGTACTGTATATCTCTTCCTCTTGGCTGGAAACACCTCCCACTTATTGTTGTTGTAGCTGGAAAAAAAGATCAACACATACAGATTTCGTGACATAACCCATATGTTAAAAAGGCATTGTTAAGAGGTGGGGCATGGCTGAATTGACTGAATCTAAGCTTGCGAGTGTTTCTTCTGTAGGACTTTTACAGCATGTGTTTAAGTCATGTTCCTGTGAAACAATTTAACATAGTGAATTTTTCCAGCCTATCTGTGATGGGTCACTTGTTCCTGTCAGAAATTTATTAAGGTCCTTCTTTGATCGATTATAGTTCGGAAAAAAGAGAATAACAAAAATACAACATAAGCTATTGTCTAGGTCTATCTATCATGTTATGAGGTAATTGTAAGGCAAGTTATTTAGTTATTCAAGAATGTTGTTATTTTTAAATATGACATCGTAGATGTTACCTATATGCATCGTCTTTGTAACTTTCATATTGAAGTGATTAACATATCACTTGACACGATCACATAACGATGGCTTAGTCAATAAAGTACACATTGTAAATCGTTTAAACATGTTATTCACACTTGGCTCCTTTGTTATATAACTCAAACATTCAACTTCAACTCCTCATCTTACGTCGACGTTTTGTTTTTTCTCCGCATAATTGCACAGTATGGTTGCAATCAGAGGCAGTCACTGTCGTATAGTGTTATACAACTTTATTGGATAAACATCTACTTTGAGAACCAGATTTAGTCTGAACAATAGTAACCGTTTATCTGCGATACCTCGACGATTCAGAACTCAGTTTGTATAGACCATAACTTAAAACCGATCACTTTGCGCTTGTTAATTTGATGACATGAATAATGAGTTCTGTACATTTTCTAAAAACACCGAGCCTGTATTGTAGCTGTCTAGAAAAAAATTACTTAAAGTACATCTACGCCAACGATGTTCAATTAACCTGTGTTCTTTATGTAATATTCTACATTTCTAGGATTGATAAGAGCCTACCACTCTCATATAGTAACTTATTCCTCTTTATTTGTTTTATAACAGCGCCTAGCAAACGAGAGGTTAGATGAAGAGGTAAGTATAAACGATGGTACCAATATGTTCTGATTCCACGACGATTAAGAGCTCAGTATTTATAGACCATCATTTTAAGTGATACACGCCCTCAGAAAGCGTAGATATTATGCAAGTTTTATGCCAAATACGACATAAGCAATGAAAAATTCATACATTCTTACCGTCATGCATCATATAATACATACACATAATAATATGCGTAAGGCGAAATTATTAAGTTGTTTCTCCATCTAGAGGGTTGGAGTGAACTGAAGCACGGAATCAGCTAATTATAGGTGCGTCATCAGGGTGAAGTTCTTCTGGCTGTATCCCGAACAATTGTTTAATTTCATGACAACACCTTGACACACTGTTTCATAAAAAAAACAGTACTGTAGATCTCTTCCTCTTGGCTGGAAAGACACCCCACTTATTGTTATTGTAGCTGGAAATAAGATCAACACATACAGATTTCGTTGCATAACCCTAATGCCAAAAGTACATTGTTAAGGGGGAGGGGGAGGCATGGCTGAATTGATTGAATCTAAGCTTGCAAGTGTTTGTTCTGTAGAACTTTTACAGCATGGGATTAAGTCATGTTCCTGTGAAACAATTTTATATAGTAAGATTGTCCAGCCTATCTGTGATGGGTCATTCGTTCCAGTCAGAAATTTGTTAAGGTTCTTCTTTCAACGAATATAGTCGGGAAAAATGAGAAGAACAAACATACAACATAAGCTATTGTCTAGGTCTATTTATCATGTCAAGAGCTAAGTGTAAGACAAGTTATTTAGTTATTCAAGAGTATTGTTATATTTGAACATGTCATCGTAGATGTTACCAATATGCATGGTCTTTGTAACTTTCATATTGAAGTGATGAACAGATCACTTGACACGATCACATAACGATAGCTTAGTTAATAAAGTACACATTGTAAACCGTTCAAACAAGTTATTCACACTTGGATCTTCTGTTATATAACTCAAACATTCAACTCCAACTCCTCATCTTACGTCGACTTTTTGTTTTTTCTCCTCATAATTGCACTGTTTGGTTGCAATCAGAGGTTGTCAGTATCGTTTATAGTTATATAACTTTATTGGATAAATATCTACTTCGAGAACCAGAGTTAGTCTGAACAATAGTAACAGTTCATCTGCGATACATCGAAGATTCAGAACTCAGTTTTTATAGACCATAACTTAAAACCGATCACTTTGCGCTAGTTAATTTGATGACATAAATAATGAGTTCTGTACATTTTCTAAAAACACTGAGCCTTTATTG
Source organism: Sinonovacula constricta (assembly GCA_007844125.1). Lineage (NCBI taxonomy): Eukaryota > Metazoa > Mollusca > Bivalvia > Cardiida > Solecurtidae > Sinonovacula > Sinonovacula constricta. Next base: position 7,258,809 of record CM017564.1, read on the forward strand.
TAGCTGTCTAGAAAAAAATACTTGAAGTACCTCAACGCCAACAATGTTCACTTAACCCGTGTTCTTTATGTCATATTCTACATTTCTAGGATTGATTAGAGCCCACCACTGTCATATAGTAACTTATTCCTCTTTATTTGTTTTTAACAGCGCCTAGCAAACGAGAAGAAGTTTGAAGAAGAGGTAAGTATAAACGATTGTACTAATATGTTCTGATTCCCCGACGATTAAGAGCTCAGTATTTATAGACCATCATTTTAAGTGATACACGGCCTCAGAAAGCGTAGATATTATGCAAGTTCTACGCCAAATACGACATAAGCAATGACAAGTTCATACATTCTTACCGTCATGCATCATATAATACATACAAATAATAATATGCGTAAGGCGAAATTATTAAGTTGTTTCTTCATCTAGAGGGTGGGGGTGAACTGAAGCAGGGAATCAGCTAATTATAGGTGCGTCATCAGGGTGAATTTCTTCTGGCCGCATCCCGACCATTTTTTTAATCTCAGGACAACGCCTTGACACAATGTTTCATAAAAACACAAAGCAGAACTGTAGATCTCTTCCTTTTGGCTGGAAACACCTCCCACTTATTGTTGTTGTCGGTGGAAAAAAAAGATCAACACATACAGATTTCGTTACATAACCCTAATGCCAAAAATATATTGTTAAGAGGTGGGGCATGGCTGAATTGACTGAATCTAAGCTTGCAAGTGTTTGTTCTGTAGGACTTTTACAGCATGTGTTTAAGTCATGTTCCTGTGAAACAATTTTATATAGTGAAATTTTCCAGCCTATCTGTGATGGGTCATTTGTTCCTGTCAGAAATTTAATAAGGTCCTTCTTTCATTGATTATAGTTCGGAAAATAGAGAAAAAACATCATAGAACATAAACTATTGTCTAGGTCTATCTATCATGTCATGAGGTAATTGTAAGGCAAGTCATTTAGTTATTCAAGAGTGTTGATATATAAAAATATGGCAACGTATATGTTACCTATATGCATGGTCTTTGTAACATTCATATTGAAGTGGTTAACATATCACTTGACACGATTACATAGCGATAGCTTAGTTAATAATGTACACATTGTAAATCGTTCAAACATGGTATTCACACTTGGCTCCTCTGTTATATAACTCAAACATTCAACTTCAACTCCTCATCTTACGTCGACGTTGTGTTTTGTCCCCTCATAATTGCACTGTATGGTTGCAACTAGAGGCTGTCACTATCCTTTAGTGTTATACAATTTGCTGGATAAACATCTACTTCGAGAACCAGAGTTAGTCTGAACAATGGTAACAGTTCATCTGTGATACCTCGACGATTCAGAACTTAGTTTTTATAGACCATAACTTAAAACCGATCACATTGCGCCAGTTTATTTGATGACATAAATAGTGAGTTCTGTACATTTGCTAAAAACAATGAGCCTATATTGTAGCTGTCTAGAAAAATTACTTAAAGTACCTCTCCGCCAACGATGTTCACTAAACCCGTGTTCTTTATGTTATGTTCTACATTTCTAGGATGGATTATAGCACACCACTGTCATATAATAACTTATTCCTCTTTATTTTATTTTTTTAACAGCGCCTAGCAAACGAGAAGAAGTTAGAAGAAGAGGTAAGTATAAACGATGGTACCAATATGTTCTGATTCCCCGACGATTAAGAGCTCGGTATTTAAAGACCATCATTTTAAGTGATTCACGCCCTCAGAAAGCGAAGATATTATGCAAGTTCTATGCCAAATACGACATAAGCAATGCACAGTTCATACACTCTTACCGCCATGCATCATATAAAACATACAAATAATAATATGCTTAAGGCAAAATTATTAAGTTGTTTCTCCATCTAGAGGGTGGGGGTGACCTGAAACAGGGAATCAGCTAATTATAGATGCGTCCTCAGGGTGAATTTCTTCTGGCCGTATACCGACCATTTTTTAATGTCATGACAACGCCTTGACACACTGTTTCAGAAAACCACAAAACAGTACTGTAGATCTCCTCCTCTTGGCTGGAAACACCTCCCACTTATTGTTGTTGTAGCTGGAAAAAAGTTCAACACATACAAGAGGTGGGGCATGGCTGATGTGATTGAATCTAAGGTTGCACGTGTTTATTTTGTAGAACTTGAACAGCATGTGTTTAAGTCATCTTCCTGTGAAACAATTAAATATAGTGAGATGTTCCAGCCTATCTGTGATGGGTCACTTAATCCAGTCAGAAATTTGTTAAGGTTCATCTTTCAACGATTATAGTCGGGAAAAAAAAAGAAAAAAAAAACATACAACATAAGCTATTGTTTAGGACTATTTATAATGTCATGAGCTTAGTGTAAGACAAGTTATTTAGTTATTCAAGAGTACTGTTATATTTAAACATATCATCGTAGATGTTACCTATATGCATGGTCTTTGTAACTTTCATATTGAAGTGATGAACATATCACTTGACACGATCACATAACGATAGCCTTGTTAATCAAGTACACATTGCAAATCGTTCAAACATGTTATTCACACTTGGCTCCTCTGTTATATAACTCAAACATTCAACTCCAACTCCTCATCGTACGTCGACGTTTTGTATTTTTCTCCTCATAATTGCACTGTATGGTTGCAATCAGAGGCTGTCAATATCGTATATATTTATACAACTTTATTGGATAAACATCTACTTCGAGAACCAGAGATAGTCTGAACAATAGTAACTGTTCATCTGCGATACCTCGACGATTCAGAACTCAGTTTGTATAGACCATAACTTAAAACCGATCACTTTGCGCTAGTTAATTTGATGACATAAAAAGTGAGTTCTATAGGTGTTGTATAAACACTGAGCCTGTATTGAAGCTGTCTAGATAAATGACTTGAAGTAAACTACGCCAACGATGTTCACTAAATAGATAAATAAGAAAAGGTCCTGTCAAAATATTCACATATATTTACATTGAACTTACCTGCAGACAAGGCAAACAAGGTAAATGTAAATGAGACAAAAAACGAGACATAACACACGAAAAGAAAAAACATAAGTTACCGCCTTGGAACGGTCAGTCGGCAAAAGGGCCAACTGTGGTGCTTAAACCTGTTTTTTGGAGCGCTCCAACCTCGCACTTCCTGGAGGTTTTTCTATCAGACAAACAGTGTAAATAAAAATAGCCCGTCAAAGTGAAACAACTAACAGTAAGCACCTGCATCGCATGTTAAAATAGATATAATGAATTGATGTACATACATGAAAACTAGTAATAAAACAACATATGTACAGTATGTACTGTAGATAAAAGCCTCGGCAGCCAAAAAATTCCAAATGAGAGAATAGTTTCAAATAAAATGAAGCAGTACAAGCGCTGATATATTATAAGAACAATATAATGACGTCATAAATGCCATGACGATATATGCCAAAAGTGTCAATAGTTAAATGTAAATAATACGGAAGAAATAATAGAATTTTAGAAAATCAACAAAATAAAACGTAGTATTGTTTAGAGTTGATACGTTTAAAAACATATCATAAACGCCGAGGATTTATCCGCAGTTGACATATTATATATGATAAAGGTACAGAAAATCCCGATGTTATACCTACTGGGCAACCTCACGTAAAGGGTATGGATACTGCTCAAGTTGTCCCACCTATATAGGGTACGACTGGAGAGATGAAGAGACAAGAAATCCAACAGCTACTGTCCAATAATGGCTTTAAGTCACTGTTTTCATGTAGTCTCACCGACCTGTCCGGTCAGCGTGTAATTTTAAAGCAATGCAAGTTCTTGGGTTTGAAGGGGATAAAGTTAACATGAAATCACGATCAAAGCAGTATAAAACAAATCTGCAATTAATGGTGCACAGTTGGTTCCCATACCAATTACTTGTCTAAATAAAGTATCACCGCATTTTATGTAAATATTGTCTAATATAAAACGTAAAGCTTCACAAACATCCGTGCAAGTCCACATAGTAAACTTTTCTAAAGAAGTGTTGGTACAACATGCATTACTTTCATGACATGCAACATATAGCCATTGCTCTCGAGCAAATGTTTTCTCAATAAGAGCTATCAATTTAGTCTTAATTAAATCATGAGGTAAAGAAGTGTACAGCGTAGAGAAATCGTTAGTATTAACTGCAGAGTAATGAAAGTTTAATGTACGAAACTTGTCTAAGACTTCTGAAGAATTTGTAATAGACCAAAAAATGTTCATTCCAGAATTTGTGTACACTTTTTCACACTATTTAACAACGTGATTGCGAACGGCTGTAAGGCAAGCCGTAAGTAGTTTAGATATGTGAGTGGTGGTGCTAGAGCTGGCATTAGCTATGAATCGTGACTTGATTGGTGTTTGGTGAAGCTTAGGAATCCAGTACAAGGAAGGAAGTTTTTCTTGCTTTGTTTCTATTTTGATATTGAAATTATGCAATATCTGTTTGTCAATGACTGTCTGAAAGTCAAGGTTGGTGCAAGAGTAAGAACTGGTGGTGGATAACTCAGCACTCAGTTTATTTTAGTAATAAAGTCGTCAGACAAAAAATATGTTGTTTGAAGCTTTGTTTGCAGGTACAAGTTTAACGCGATTCTTTATTATCTTAAAAATGGCTTTCTGCCAAGTTTTAAGTTACGTAACAATCCTAATAGGATGAATTAGATGACAACATAGATCACAAGCCGTGTTCTTTCTGTAATATTCTACATTTCAAGAATTGATTAGAGCCCACCACTGTCATATAGTTACTTATTCGTTTTTATTTGTGTTTTTAACAGCGACTAGCAAACGAGAAGAAGTTACAAGAAGAGGTAAGTATAAACGATGGTACCAATATGTTTTGGTTCCCCGACGATTAAGAGTTCGGTATTTACAGACCATCATTTTAAGTGATACACGCCCTCAGAAAGCGTATATATTATGCAAGATCTATGCCAATACGACATAAGTAATGAAAAGTTCATACATTATTTCCATCATTTATCATATAACACATACAAATAATAATGTGCGTAAGGGAAAATTATTAAGCTAGTTCACCATTTAGAGGGTTGGGGTGAACTAAAGCAGGGAATTAGCTAATTATAGATGTGTCATCAGGGTGAAGTTCTTCTTGTTATATCCCGACTTATTTTTTATCGATTTTCTTTGACCGCACCGAAATATAACGACGAACAATTCATGTTTATTCGTGAGAACTATGATTCGAATGCCTGGAGCGCGTGAGGTCATCAGTGTGTCCTGTAAACATATATGAAATGGACAAGTCAAGCCAAGTCTAGACAACCTTTGAGATTGTAAATCATGAAATCGTAATAAGATCCATAACAATGTGAGGAGGACATATCGGGAAAGCGTTATAACACGAGCTGTACAACAACTGGCTAGTTTATTTTCAAACATGAAACGGATAGCGCCTTTTCACGTCGTTTAATCAGGTAAGAATATTGTGGAGGCGGTGTATACATTGAAAATGAAAGTTATTAATTTACCATTCTTTTTAAACAAAGACCAGTCATTAGATCTTGTTGCTCGATAGGTAAACCCACAATAAACTTAAGTTTTTTTAATTTCAGTCAGTACGCTGATAATGCAGATATTTTTAAAATGAAGGGGCGGGGGTTAGAGCTAAAATAAAGAAATATGTCAGGCAATAAGAATATGTATCGAAAAGTAAAATAATTGAAATGCCTGAAGGAATGCATATTACGATTATAGATTTCGCGTTGCCTCTTAATACAAAAATCTAATTCTCTTATAAATGCTTCTTTCAGAGCACCATACGCGAACGATGCTTGAACAATTATTCGGACTAAGAACAGAGGTTCGGTCTTTTCTGAGATACAACGCTTACTCCATAGACTTATGATCATCTGGCGCTACCAAGATCTGCTCACATGGTGAGAGGGTGAACTATAGTTAGCTGATAATAACAGGTATATCTTTTTTTTTATTCTTTTGCAATTAAAAATACATATGAGGACCCCTTTCTGCATTTGAACCTAGAGCTCTAAAATGAAAAATAAATTTTGTTTTGGTTTGTAACATTTCAATGAATTGCCCTGGTTGAAAACTTATATAGCCACAATATACCAAAGTATATAAAATGGTACTGACATGCGCCTTGACATTCAAGCAGATATAGTGACACTCATATGACTGGCCTGCTTGGCGTTAGGATATGGTGTGATATAACTGTGTGGGATATCATGTCAGATATTCACAGCGTGTTATACATAGCGAGGACAGAATTATACTTCCCATGAATCAGACAGTTTCTTTATTTTCACAAAGCAATTTAAATTAACTCCGTGTAAATGCATTATGTATCAAATGTATGCATGCTGCATTCTGTCTCATATATGTGTTAAGTCACAAGGCCCTTTGCAAAGTACTATTTGAATTATGTTTCAATATATCAAAAATATATGAACGGCTGTGTGTGTGTGTGTATGTGTGTGTGTGTGTATTAATTAAAATCAATTCACAAAAGTGCCTCTTTGATAAAATCTAAGAACAACGAATGCTGTTTTGTTTTAAAAAGTGCTTTATCAACAAAAACTATGGTAATTGTTCTTCATTGCAGGTATTCCATGTTTAAATCTTGGATTAACCAGAGAAAATTCATCAAAAGTTTCAAGAAAAGCTGCACGCTTTAGAGACTTAAGGCAGTTTTTACGCACCAGAAATGATGTGTCCCCAGAAACACCATTTCCTTGCTATTTTGATGTGTTTGGTTCATTACAGACATCAGTTTGGAAGGTTCGGGGCAATCTACCGGCTTTGTAGCAATCAAGCTTGGTTGAAGTTCTTGTTCCAACTTATGATTAGCCTGATCTTAATGTGGCATGAACAATGGAAGTCTTATTCTAAGTCAAACCACAATTAGTACAAATACAAAATATCTCCAATGATACTACTTCCGGTAAAGATTTCTCTTCCTAAAAGTACACTACTAATTGAAGACTAGAAACGCTCAATTGTAAACATCAGACAGATATATGTATCAAAAATGGAAGGTACCTCTAACTAACGGCAAGTCGCATTATTGTGTTTCCTTGGCCTCTGAGTGCAAGGATTTGCTTCTGTGACAGAATGAAAGCTTTTCTGTGGGGAGACCATTCTGCTGACATGCAGTGTGCTGTTGGTTTTATCCAGACACTTGTCTGGGGTCTTTGAACTTATTCATAACAGTTTGAAATGTTCTGTACTTCAAAATTATACTGACAATAAAAAATACGCCAGTAATATGTAGCAATGGTAAATATGAAAAACGCAGAATAGACAAAAGTAGGAAGAGAAAAAAATAGTAAAACAAAACAAACAAATGCTTGTTTGTGTGTACTGTATCATTCCTGGATGACTGTCCTGTTTTCTACTGACTACATTACCCAGTCTTCTTCAGACGTGTTTTATTAAGTTTAAATATACATTGCAACTGGAACATTAGTGAAATTAAGAAATCAACAGAACATATGCTATGATTTTAATAGGTTTCAGTCAGATCGTATCAGTGTGTTTCGATTTAAGCCAAGCCAAATGATGGGTCAATAACCATGTTTTGGTCAAACTTCTGTATCAGATACTTGAATAAATGTAATCAGCATTCTACTTGTTTTGTTTCATTGTCCAAAACTAAATTATAACGGCCAGTATTAAACAGTCAGGTATTTACCTAGCAATTGGTTAACATTTTGCCATCAAAATTGTAGTTACGCAATTCCAAATTATTGCAAGTAACTAAAGGAATAAAAAATAAAAAGCAACAGCTAGAAACAATGTACTCTTATTAAGACCTTTATTAAAGCTGCTAAAAAGCAACTTAGCCACAGTTGCTCATGTTTGCAATTTTTTTTCAAAGCAAAAACAAAAAACAAAACAAAAACTTATTAAATGTGAAGAAGCTTAAGCTAACTATGTTGTCCTTTTTTTGACAAAATCACTACAAATGTTTGTTATTTTAAGCTACTTTCATATTACTGGAATATATTTTCTGTGTATGTGAGCTTATGTGTGTCAGAATCAGTACAGTGATTGGCATGATAGTAATGATGTGTGGTGCTGTGTTGTGAAACAAATACAAAATTGTGTACAAATTGTTTTGTTTACGAACTTATGCATTTTACTTTTCAAGAAAAGTGTTAACATGGGTCAAATGCGGCATAGATCAAACAAGATAATTGACCTAAAAATACTTAGATTTTGACTAATGACAATGTTGTCACAAAAGTGTATGTCTAGTTGATAGCGGTGCCTGTGCACGAGCGGTTAGAGGAACTGAATTGTATCTCCTTGTGGGTTCGAGTCCGTTTGGGGCAAGAGCTTTCATGTGGGAAGGTTATCGATCTAACCTGTGGTGCGCCAGTAGTTCTACCCAGGCAGACATCTGGGGTCTTTCTCCACCATTAATAATTTGTACATCGCAAATATGACACTAAATGTGCCAGTGCGATGTAACAAAACAAACTAGTTGATATCAAACCCAACTAGAGCCTTATACAGTAAATCATCAATCCTGATCATTGTAATTTCCAAATATTGATACATGATGATTGACCATCTAGAGGGTGGTATAGGAACTGAGCAGGGTATCAGCTGATTCTATGTTCATCATCAGGGTTTAGGTCTTCTGGCTTTATTCTTATCACTTTATTTACTCTCATGGCAACACCTTGACACACTGTTTCATATAAACACAAGACATTACGGTGATTTCTCCCTCCTTGGCCGGAAACACATCACACTTGTTGCTGTTATAGCTGGAAAAGGGATCAAGACATACAGATTTGTTTTCATAACCCTGATGCAAAAAAATACATTGTTAAGGTTGCCCTTGGCTGAATTTGTTTAATATAAGCCTGCACATGTTTTTATCTGTAGGACTTATACAGCATGGCTTTAAGTCGTGTTCGTCTCGTTGAAACAATTTAATATACGGATGTTTTTCAGCCGATGTGTGATGTGTCACTGGTTCTATCTCGATATTTGTCTCGGTTCTTTTTCCAACGATTATAGTCGGGAAAAAAAGATAAGAACAAATAACAAACTCTACTGTCTAGGTCTACCTATCATGTCATGAGCTACGTGTAAGACAAGTTCTTTAGTTATTCAAGAGTGTTGTAATATATATATTAACTGTACGCATGCTCTTTGTAACATTCATATTGAAGTTATTAACCTATCGCTTGACACGACCACATGACGATAGTTTAATTGATAAAGTATAAATTGTAAATCGTTCAAACATATTCTTCACACTTATATTCTCTGGTGTTTATATCTCTAACATTCAACTTAAAGTCTTCATCTTGCGATAGTTTAACTGATGTCATAAATAGTGCGTTCAATACATGTTCTACAAACACTGAGCCTGTATTGTAGCTGGCTAAAAAATGACTTGAAGTCCCTATACGCCAACGATTTTTACTTAATCCTTGTTCTTTATGTAATATTGCACTTTTCTAGGATTGAATAATTTCCCGCCTCCCCCTTTCATACAGTAACTTATTCGTTTTTGTTTGTTTTTTAACAGCGACGAGAAAACCTGAAGAAGTTAGAAGAAGCGGTACGTATAGACGATGGTACAAATATGTTCTGTTTCCCCGTAGATGCAGAACTCGGTATTTAGAGACTCTCATTTAAAGTCATACACGCTCCCAGAAAGCGCAGATTTAATGCACGTCCTATACCAAATACGACCTTTGCACTGAAAAGCTCGTACATTCTTATCGTCAAATATCATATAATACATACAAATATACAAATGCCTAAGGGAATTTTATTTAGTTGTTTCTCCACATTTGCTTCAACATGTGTTTATAAACACAGCTCCGAAATATCACGACCAAGAACTCCGGTTTATTCGCGAGAACTCGGATTCTAATGTCTGGACCGCGTGATGTCATCAGTTTGTCCGCTAAACGCATATGAAATGGAGCTAACATGCCAATTATTGACAACCTTCGAGAATGTTAATAATAAAATTGTAATAAGGTCCATAACAATGTGAGGAGGACGTATGAGGAGAGCTTTATAACACGTGCTGAACAACAACATGCTAGTTTCTTTGCAAATGATTGTGTTTTGTCCTGTAGGACTTTTACAGCATAAGTTTAAGTTTTGCTCGGGTGAACAAAATTAGATGTAAGGCGGGTTTTCAGACGATCTGTGATGTGTCACTTGTTCTAGCCAGATATGATATTTATTGCTGCATTTTCACTTACATTATGTTATCATAATAAAGATGGACAATTTATTTACATAATCTATTTATTTACAAACATTTGTTGAACAAAAAAACGAAAATCACCATTCTTGCAACTGGAGAAACTGTTATACCAATGAAGATTTTGTTATCATACAAACAATTAACGGAGAGGGACCTCCAAAGTCAAGAGGTAGAGGTGCAGGCTTGCAAATCCTTTGACATTTTCAGCCTTTTCCTGTTAGAGTTCGAGTCCCGGTCAGGGCAAACAACTTTATGTAAGAGTTTTTCTGACTTGTTTTGCCCGGTGGTTCTACAAGCATATATGTCTAGGTCATACTCCGCCAAAACTGTTGGACATAGCTTTAATATTCATTAATGTGTTATGTCAATGTACTTTAAACATTGAAACAGTGCAAACCTATTCTAAGAGAATTACCTTATTATATTAGACAAGTCATTACTTATTGACAGATACTATACTATGAGCAAAGTTGTCCAATAATACGTGCATGTGATGTATAGTATTTGAAAAATAATCCCAAAATATATAATATTAGTTGTGAATTAAAATTATGAAGTAAATATTTAGGTGTTTTAAAGGCAACACTATACCGGCAACTGACCACGTTGGGTACCCTCATTAACACGAACTTTGTTCAGGTGGCACCCATGGTAGATTGGCCAACTTGTAAATCTGAATTGGCTCGCATGTTATTAACATGTGTTATAGTTCTGGCTGTGACAAAGACTATGCTGGAAGTTCTTCAAGCTGAACTGCCATACACCAGTGCTATTACCAATTAGACTTTCTCCATCAATTATCTGGCCATCAAATTATAATGACCATAATTTAATAATAGTAATGTATTTAATCAACACAAACATGCAATGCAGATGACAGAGGCAAACTTGTTTTTATTGGGTTTGTCGTCCCATCTAAAGTATTTCTGTTATCTGGAGACGGTTTCCATTTGAAGCAGATATAGTGCTGCCTTTACTGTGTATAGCATGACATGAACACTTGGCATGATACCACTTTCAGTCACAGTATCCAGACACCCGGCCAAGCAGTCTTATATCACCCTTATATCTGCTTGATTATTAGCAAGGCAGCTCTATCACTACCATTTTAATGAATTTGGTATTTCGCGGCTCGGAATCGAACATGGGGCCTCCCGTACCAGGAGCCGACGATATACCGATTGCTCTACCTAGTAAGGTAGACAAACTTGTACTATAGACACAAACATTAATATTCTGCATAAATAATTTTACACTTCTGAACATCATTACCAAAAATCAATGTTTTAAAATAATTACACCAGATTTACACTGGTGAGAACTTGTGGCCATGAGATTAAAATGCTGGACCTTTGGGTAGTTATCAGTTGGAATTTAATAAATTATAAGAAGAAAATAGTTTCAAATTGAGAGTAAATTTTAGAAAATGAATGTACAATTAGTGTATGATCAGTGTCATTGAAAGTCATTTAAAAGTCGGTCCGACACATTATCACCCTTGAAATGATTATCTCACAGAACAACTAAAACTCCCTCACGTAGAAGGATTCGTAACTTTGTCTCTATAACTAAAAAGGTGTTGTTAATCGCGAGATGATTACACCAATTAAGGCTCAAATGTACACTTATCACTACGCTTCTTATGAAAATCACGCACTATTTTAGTCATACAATTTATATTAATAACATTTCTGGCATGATAATACAAATAATAATAATAATTAAGGGTAAACCGAGTTAAATTCTCACAGTAGATTATAATAAATAATGTATATTTTTAATAGTATTTTTTTTTTGAAAATTCTAGTGCATCACTATCAAAATCGCAGTCCGTATGGTATACATGTATTTGAATTACCGTTTTGCTATTTTATATATTCAATTGTGTTTACATCTAAAAAGTAAAAAAGAAACCAACACATGGGCCGTTATGACAATGCATGAAATGAAAGACTGATGCTACAATCTACCACCCCAATTTCTCTAACGTTCATGAGCTTTACGCCTTATCGTGGATTTGAAAAAAAGTCAGTGTATTCCATAAAATAACAGAGTTGCAGACATTTGTAGAGATACTATATTGCTTTCCTAAAGCAATCAAACTTTTGTCATTGGTAAGACGAAACTATTGAGCACAGATATAATGCTTACATATGGACAGATTACTGTAATTAGCATGGCTGATTGTGCTGTGTTTACATAAGCTTGAGCTGCACCGAGCAGGACATATGTGCAAGCACAGAGTTTTTCAGGTAAACGTATACTTTAAAATAAAATCAATCAGTATGGCTCTCCATTTATAATATAGAAATAACTTGCAGTTTAGGTCCTCACACACGGATGCTAGGTTATATATTGTTTCGAACATTTGAAATTGTAACATAATGACTATGATTAGAACCTGTCCCGACATTAAAATGAGCTACACATTTTGTTTGTTTATATATCTACTTGAAGTTAAAGGTTAATACATACTATTGGAACAGGTGGTCTCCTCTTTCCTCCACGATTCAGACCTCGGTATTTAGAGATTATCACTTAATCACAACACCTTACGGTAGTAAAATTGATAGCATATGTCTTCAGCAATAAATCCTGTATTGTATGTGTCCCGAAAATTACTCGAAACCCTTCTCATACCTCAACGATTTTTTAATTAAGCCTTGAGTTATACATAATATGTTAACATTCGAGGACTGATCAGAACCCGCTAATGTCATATATTATACTCATTGCTTTTATCTGTCTATACAGCAAAATGAAAAACAGAGGCAGTTGGAAACAGAGGTATGTATAGACTATGGAACAAATTTGTGTTTTGGTACCTCGACCATTCAGAGCTAGGTATTTGTAGGCTATCACTTGAAAAGATAACTTAACGATAGTTAAGCTAAGGATATTAGTGATATGTTGAAAGGACCTTCTTCACACATAGAATAAGTATAATATATTTATTGAAAGTAAAACTTAAAATCCTGCTTATACATCAACAATTTATTTACTTTACCTTGTTATATATTTCATATGTTACGTTTTTTTTAATTATAATCATATCCTGCCTCTGCAATATATTAAGCTACACTATATTTCTTTCTGTTTATACAGCGACAGATGCACTTAGAAGAAAAGGTATGTATATACTATGTTACCATAAGTCATGACAATGTCACAGGTATTTAACACCAACATTCAAGGCGTCACCATGACCGTTTTTGTCGCAACGTCAAGAATGACGCCAATAAGATTCCTTTTCCTATAGTCATGACAATGTCACAGGTATTTAACACCAACATTCAAGGCGTCACCATGACCGTTTTTGTCGCAACGTCAAGAATGACGCCAATAAGATTCCTTTTCCTATAATTGTCTTACTGACAGCATTTATGACCTTGCGAAAATGTCAGTTAACCTTTAGGTCCTCAATGTTAGTGTACAATGCACCTGAAATTGTGAAGAGCTCATGTTAACAACATTTTTTTTAAGATTTCAGCCAGCTTTCTTTTTGACGTCAGCAGCGATGTCAATATAAATATCAAAACAAAATCTTACTTAATTCCTTATATACCGATATTGTGTAAACCGTGCATGAAAGATAATAAGAGTTGGGTTGACCAACAGTTCGCCAGTTTAAAATGATTTGTTTTTCTTTCTGCTAAAGTACATACACAACTGCAAAACATACACAAATTCATGGTAATGCCTACGTAGTGTGCAAGAGAACTGCTCAAATAATTAAAACATAAACTTAGTTTTAGTCGTAAACGACTTTGTTTACCCACTTGGTCTATTTTACCGACGACTTAAGGACTAGTAGTTCTGCAGTAAGCGACATTGTCGCCCATGTGAAAGAACCGCGTTCAACTCTCACTGTAGATTAAATTTGAAATCCTTTCATTTAAGATTTTTTTGTTTAAAAGGTGGTGCTTCTCTGCTAATACTCGTATATAGTTGAATATTCCCACTTTTGTATTATTTTACTCCTATAGTATATTGAAATCAAATTACATCTTAAATCAAGTTGAATAATCAAATAGACCGTTATGTCAAGCCATAAAGGGAAAGATTGATGCTATAATCTCCTACCATGTTTAATGTTTATGAGTTTTTTTCCCGTATCACTGTTGTCAAAAAAGCCATTGTATTCCATAACGTAACAAAGTTGCAGGCAATTGAAGAGAGACTATATTGATTTCTCAGAGCAATTTAACTTTGTCTTGGATAAGGCAAAACACCAAGAACAGATGGGATGCCTAAATATGGACCGATTGTTGTAAATAGCATGTTTGATTGCACTGTGTATACACAAGCTGCAATCGCACCGATCAAGGCATAGCGTGGATTTTTTTTGCGATGGTTGACGCTTAATAACTCACCCCATAAATTGTGGAAACAGATACAAGTATTTTTAACATTTCAGTGAGTCAAATATGTATGACAATCGTAGGATTAATGCCACTTATGTGTCCAATGACTGAAATACGACGGTTAAGCACACATTTACGACCAAATTACGATTACGAATAAAGAAAACAAACAAAAGGCACTGAACTTAAAGTATTTGTGTACACACATATTTCTATGATGGTCTATCAACCGTATGAAATGCAAAATCAATACATTTTAATTTATTAACATATCACTTGAAGCGACATACTAACAACAGTTTAATTGATTACGTACTGTCAGTTTATATTCTAAAATATGATTTGTATATCCTAGGTTGTCCATTTATTGTGTCATTTGACTTAATGCTTTAAACTTACATCGAGTTTTTGTTTTTGTTGTTGTTTTTGTTGTGTTGTATATGTATATATATACGTTTCTCTTTTCTGTTCATACAGCGGCAGATTCAGTTAGAAGAACTGGTATGTATAATTACTCATCACAACGTCACAGGTCTTTCACTCTGACATTTACCGATTTTGTTGCAACGTCATAAATGACTTCATTGCGATTCCTTTTCAACAAATTTATGACCTTGCAAACACTCTGTCGAAAGTGTTTTTATATAAAAGGTATATATTATCAGTGATTTAATGGGATTGATCAATGAGATAAATATGATATCGTTACTGGTGTAATCGTCACTTTTGATTATGCATCTTTTAAAAATTTAAAAATTTGTAAAAAATAATTTGGAATTCGAATGCTTACATATGTGCATATCTAAAATATCAAGAAAACTTACCTAACATTAATTATGTAATGTCAATCCCTCTGTACAATCCGTCTGCTCATTTTTCAAAATGATTTTCATTTACATGTACAACGAAAAAGATAGAAGCAAATATTATTATCAGGCACATACTACCGGGCAGGATATCAATCAGTTATATCCATTATAATTGCCCGGGAAAAATAGAAGAACAAACAACAAACGCTACTGTCAAGGTCTACATAACATGTCATGAGCTACATGTCTAACAACATCGTTAGTTCACTGTATGCTTACGGTTGGAGCCTGTCACTATAAAATATTGTCCTTCAACTTTGCTGTGTATACATTTATGTAAAAAAATCAGATTTAGTCTGAACAATGGTAACAGTTCATTTGTGATTAGTCGAACAATTCAGAACTCTATATTTATAGACCATAACGTAACACCGAACAAATTGTGATAGTTAAATTGATGGCTTAAGTAATGCGTTTAATACATGTTCTAAAACACGGATCCTGTATTGCATTTTTCTCGAATAAACAACTTGAAATCCTTATACGCGATCGACCTTTACTTAAGTTTTGTTCTCTGTAATATTTTAACATTCTAGGACTGAATAGAGCACCACCACTGTCATGTAGTTAGGTACGCCTCTTTTATCTGTTTTACAGAGACGTGAACACGAGAGGAAGTTATCAGAAGCGGTAGGTATAGACGATGGTACAAATATTTATTCTGGTTCCTCGATGATCCGAAGCTCGGTATTTATAGACTATCACTTAAAGTGATCCGCTTAAGATGCCATTTACACACAAAACCACTATAATATATTGTTAATATTTCACTACTGTAAACTTTGTTTTAAAATCCTGCTAATACGTCAATAATTGTTAATTTGAACCATAGTCTATATATCTAAATCGACATCTCTCTCCCCCTCCCTTTGTGTCTTTCTATCTTTCTATCTATATTTATATTTATACATCTTCCGCTCTCTAGCTCTTCCTCTCTCTCTCTCTTTCTCTCTCTCTCTCTGTATATATATACATATATATTCCTATCTATCTCTCTTTGTCTATCGCTCTCTCCCTATTTATATATATTTAATTATTTCTCACTATCTCTCTCCCTTTCTCTCTCTGTTACCTTTCTAGGACTGATTAGAACTCGCCAATGTCATATAGTAAACTAAATGTTCTTATATGTTAATATAGCAAAAGGACTACCAGAAGGAGCGAGAAACAGAGGTATGTATAGACTATGGACGAAACAGTTGTTTTGGCTTCTCGGCCATTCAGACTTGGTATTTATAGACTATCACTTAGAGCTGTCAATCTGCGATAGATAAATTAAGGATATAATAACCGGGTGTCCCATAATATCTGCTACCATTTTGAAAGTGTGCTATTTTATTAATTGGTTGTCAATAATAGATTTTAACCGTTACAACAAAAAAATGTATAGCATACACGTACGGGGAAATGTTCTCTTTTTTTCGACTGAGATTAAATGAAGTCATTTAACATAATTTGTTATTCAATATTGCGTCTTCAAATAATTTTGACGCTGAAATACTCAAATTGTATTATTCGACTGGCTCACCTACAACAGTCATTATTGAAATGGCAAAACGACATCCTATGAAGAAAGTGCTATCAAAAATGAATATAAAAAGACTTGTAGACACATTTGAAAAACAGCATCTGTAAAAGACAGACGTCGTTCAATTCCCTGTCGACCCAAGTCTGTGAGAAGCGCTGAAAACATTGCCAGTATTCAATATGTAATCTCGTTCACAGAATTCTACGTTTATGATTTAAATCTAAAACCATATACACTGTCAATTATGCAGCACCTTAAAGAAAATGGCATTTAAAGTCGACTACACTGTGGATTTAAAATGTTAACATATATTATGGTTCACTTTAATATGTTAACATCATATAGAAACACTATAGTATATTTCTCGAAGTTGGATTTGGAATCTTGCTTATATGTCAACGATTATTTACTTAAAATTTATTATATATTTCATAAGTTAACTTTTTAATTATGATTATATCTTGCCACTGCGAAAGATTCGCCCAAAGCTTAGGTCCTCAAAGTTATTGTTAAAATCATATGACATTGTGAAGAGTTTCCAACATTTCATTTTTCCAGAATTCAGCCAGTGCTCTCGTCAACATCCCTAAGCGATGTCAATATATATCTAAAATGTGCTTACTTCCTTATATATTGTGTTAAACGTCTATGAATCATAATAAATGTTCGGTATACCTATTATTTGCAGTTTACATATATTGAATGTCCGAAATTAACTGCCCTTTTGCAAAATGTACCACATGACGCACAATTATGGTTTCATCTAAAGAATACAACTAGTATTGGTGATGAAAGTATACTGATTTTTTTCTTTAGATACCGTCCTTAAAAAGTACGATATACACAAAAATACTATGCTATCATATGTCGATAGTCTTATCACGTGTACCTAATTAATCCCCTTCAAAATGATTCATGTCTGTTTCTGCTAAAGTTCATGAATAACTGGAAAACATATATAAATATGTGTGTTTGTTTTTGAAAGACCTTGCAGCGACCAATTATGATCGTTATAGCAATTTATGCTAATGCCCACGCAGTGTTCAAGGAAAAAGCTGCAAATAAACCTTGCACATAGCTTCAGACGTAAACAACTATATAGATCCTACTTGCTCTATTTAACCGGCGACCTAAGGAAAAGTATTTATGTGGTAAACGGCATTCTCACCCACGAGGAAGAATCGATGTCAATTATCGCAGTATATTATCATAAAAAATACTTCCATTTTAAAGTAGTATTTGAAAGCGGGTGTATCTATGTTAATACTTATTTGCATATGCTATTTTTAATTTCATTTCCTATTCTATATCTAGTTTAAATTTCATCTACAAATCAACTTGGGCAAAGAAATGGACAGTAATGCCAAGGCATCCTAGAAAACACTGATTATAAAATCTACTACCACAATACGTTTATGACATTAAAAGAAGTCACATACAGTGTACGTAAATAGTCTAGAGTGACAATTTCAACATGTTCTTTGTTTTAACTTATAGACTTGCATGTTACCATATAGTGAAAGTGTTCATATGTGTGGATCTAGCGACTGGGGTTGTGGATGTTTGACGCAATGTATCACTGCATGGTTACGATTAGAGCCTTTCACTAAAATATAGTGTTCTTCATTTTTTTTCTGTGTATACATCTACTGAGTTAGTTACGACAATGGTAACAGTAGCTCTTGTGGTATCTTCACGAAGCAGAATTCTTTTTTTTATAAACTTTACAGATTATATCTTACACCGATCATTTTCCGATGGTTAAATTGATGACAAAAGTAACCTGTTCAATGCATGTTCTACAAACACAGACCTTGTATTGTAGCTGACGCGAACATACGACTTGAAGTCGCTAAGCGTCAGGGAGTTTCACTTAATCCTTGGTGTTTATGTAATATGTTACGTTTCCAGGATTGAATAGAGCCCACAACTGTATATTGCTTTTTGTCTGTTTTTACAGCGACGAGAATACGAGAGGAAGTTGGAAGACTCGGTAGGTATAGATTATGGTATAAATACTTCTTCTGGTTCCTCGATGCTTCAGAGCTCGGTTTTTATAGTAGACTATCACTTAACGTCACCACTTAACGATGTTTCTATACATATACACATGCGTTATTTTGGGTAACTGACTAGTTAGTTATCGTAGTGTGACGTCATTGTCGTAGTGTGACGCTATTAAGTATGTGTGGTGTATATGCCATTTCCCGATCACTTTATTGTCGCAGTTTGATGCATTTTGCTGCACAATTTCATTTTAATTAATAAATAGATAACATTTTATTCATGTTAAACGAAACTGTCCCCTTTGTGTGGAAAATGGTCGGGTAAAGACTGGAACTATCTTTTGTGCGGATTCTTCCAAACCGAATTACCCATGTCAAGGCCGACTGTTCAAACTATAAAAAAGATTATGCATTGTAAACAAAAACAGCTGGTGTTTTTGGTTATGTGGTAAATAGAATCTTATATTCGTGGTCAATAGGTACTGAAAATATTAAACTCGTTGTTTGCAACGATACGAAACTCGCTAGAGCCGCGTTTCGTATCATTTCATTCAACTCGTTTAACAAGTTCAGTACCTAATGACCACTCATCTCATATCAGATCCTCTATTTATCTTATACATTATTTTTTTCTGATAAAGCATATGATCAACATATATCTGAGTAATACATGCTATACAAGTACACTACAAGTTTATTGTTGTAAACATAAACACAACTTTATATTACATTTCCGGTACATATATACTCTCAGTAGCCTTTCTTTACGCGCAAATGAACATCGCATGCATATAAAGCGTTCGTACTTATTACTTGAATGGCCAGATAGGTATATTGGATATGAATGGACGTTTAAGAAAAAAACATGTAAACTAGGGAAGTGATTCTGGTTATTTACCCACGCTTTTATGGACAAATATAGAGCAGTATGACATTATTGGAATAAACATACAGCTGGAAGTAATAGCTTTAACACAAACAAGCGCTATGCATGATTATGGAAAAGAGGTTTGCCCCAAATATGGGATTCGAATGATACGGCTCATATACAATGTACAATGTTAATAAATAACTTGACCGTGGGGATTCATCTCTAATAGTTCGACAGGTTAGCTAATTGCAATGCTAGCTTACCTATGTCGTTAATGGGCACAATGAACACTGATCTCGTCTGTTCGCCCAATTATTTTAAACGCGTAAACTTTATACACATTGATGCTAATTAAAATAAACTGGAAAGCAATTTAGTGCTCGACGAAGATTCAATAAAAACAACTACGTTCACAAGTGCAGAAAACACACACATATTAAGCCACTATTCTTCTGCCAGTGATGTAATCAATCGTTAAGGTTTTAATGTGTGTGTCAAAACAAGCTATTATAAATAGCAATGAACACCTCGCATCATACCCTTGCAACTTCCGAAGTTTTTCCCTCATGCCAATCACGTGCACGTGACGTGTGTTGATTCCAATTAATTGGTTCAACTTTTATGGCACCACTAAACTTAAGGGGAGCAGTATTTTAGCATTTCGTTATCTCGTTATCTCGACGCTCCTCTACACATTATTATAACCGTCGGCTGAGATGTATTTTTAGGCATCAAACGCGGGAGACTCTTTTTTACGGGACCCTGAAGGGGCCACCGTTTTTTTTCAGCAACCCTGTCCTATATATAGTATTTTAGGATATGATACGTGTGGTAGGGGGTTTATGGCAAGTGCCTTGTTTTTTCTGGGGTCTTTAGGAGTCCACCATTTTAAGAAATATGTTCATAGAGGTATAATGCCTTAAAACAAAGAACAGTCATAATCTTCCAGGAAAAATAGGATTCAGCCAACCAGGCAATGGGTTTACTAGAAGTGTTTGGATTTTAAAGAGATTTTACCCCACCAGTTGTCGACTGGGCTTTGAAACTTCAGTTATTGTTTGATTTGTTTGGATATGATATCGGTTGGCTATTGTATTAAAAAAGGTTATGTAGGTGTTATCCTATATTGTTAAAACAATAATGTAATTTATTTCATCTAAGTA
Source organism: Sinonovacula constricta (assembly GCA_007844125.1). NCBI lineage: Eukaryota > Metazoa > Mollusca > Bivalvia > Cardiida > Solecurtidae > Sinonovacula > Sinonovacula constricta. Next base: position 7,279,851 of record CM017564.1, read on the forward strand.
TTTAAAGAGAGCATTTTTATTCACTTTGCTTTGTCGGCGTGGGTTGGTGTGGGGTGGGAGCTTTATTTTCCTCACCTAGGTAGCTGGATCAGAGTCTGAGTCTAATATATATTCAATCAAAGGCTATATTAAGATGGTGAATTTTGACCTTGGAGTTCCAATCTCGAATTGTTTATGTTTACTCTTTTAACTGATCAGCTGCTTTCTGTTTAAAATGGCTTAAAATGGCTTAAAATAAAGCTGTACCTTTCTTACTGAGGTCGATTTGTTCTATTGTTATTGTCTGTTATGGCAATAGACTTCATAATTTCGTGTCTGTTCAATCGTTTAGTTTGTCGAAGGCCTGGCAATGCACTATAAGCGAGTCGGTATATAAGTCTATAGTCCTCATCAGGAGCAACTTTGCCGCATGTACTTAGTGCTTTAATTAGCCATGTGATATAGATTGGTTGGCTATACTATAATGAGTCTTGCACTCTTCCTTTTTGATAAATTTACTTATTTTCGCTGATAATTGTACTTTTTTCATAGTGAATTCGAGTGAGAATGTATTATTACTGCTCGTTTTGGAGCAATTATTAATTCATACGCCCGCTTCTTCTGGTGGATTTATTATCGTTTTATTAGCAATGATGAATGGTTGATTGTGTTTCGGGCTGTGCCCCCTGATTCTTTTCATAAAATCTCACAATTCTTTGTTGGATGTCCTATGTTCCTCGACTATTTTTGCGGGCTTCCTCCTTCTGCCTTTCTTCTATCGTAATGCCATATATGGAGTTTAATTCTAGATTTTTTGTCACGCATATAATTCTTCCTACATTTTCCCCTTTTTAGCTGCCGCTGTACACGTATTGTATCACCATAGGACCGATTTGTTAGGTTTATTATGACTGTGTATTTTGGTATGGATTCATTTAGAATGGGTGTGAGTTTTGTGTATATTTCATTAAAGTTTGTAATAACACCGGTTTCTGTAATATTATACAATTGTTTCAAACATTTGTTCCTAAAATTATTCCAGTTTTCATTAGATGCCTGTCGGCCATTTATTACTCATGTTTACACTATAAATGGAATAGTCAGCTATATCAAATTACATGTAGAACTTAGGACATGGCAGATGAACGGAGAAGCTTTGATGAAAGTTACCTAGTTTTGTGGATGTAAATGATTGTGAATTTCTCAGGCTAATATTCAGCTTAAATTCACTTCATTGCTTTAAAACGTTAGAGGTAAAACTTGGTGTGTTTTTTTAAGTATTGAGCCGACCTCTTTCATTTGAAGAAACGAAAGGTGGGTTTGGAACGGTCGGCCTATGATTACTCCCTTTTGATTTGTGAGGGAACACTGTTAAAAAACACGGGTCTTATGAAGTGTATTTACCATGATCCGATGATAACAGGCCTTTTGCTAGGCGCTACAAGTTATGGTTCTGAGCAGTTTTCTTAGCTTCGTGTATAATAAAAATTAAAAGGAATCAGAACATAAAACTGTGCATTATTCTGCGTATTTTTTAAATATTTGTTTTGACATTTTAACGGTTTTGCTTAAGGTGGGTCACATATATAGTCTTCGTCATATTTTATTTAGCCAGACCAGTCGCATAGTAGAATCACTTTAATGTGCCATTGTTTATGCTGAAAATGTATGGGAATATTGGATATGATTAGATTTAGTGTTTTTATATTTTTAATTATTTTTTAAAGTGTTAGACTAAAGCTTACTTGGCTCATTCTGATATATGCATTGGTAAGATTTGCAATGTAGATTTAATGTACATATAGTTTATTACATTAATACAATGGGGTTACTTTTTTCCAAACAATAAACTTCGCCATAATCTCTGTATTTTCCTTAATCTGGAATAGCAATACATTATATGCAATAAAAATAGCCATGAGTTTATAAGAATCCATTTAAAGAGTTTACGTTTTGATGTTGCGTGTTGCCCGCCCACGAATAGTATGGGTCTAAATGTTACAATATGTGCAGTTTCTAGGTCTAGATGTATATTATTTACCTAGGAATCTAGTTTCTATTCTGAAATGCGTGCAGATCTTATCATATCGAGCGTTGTTAAGATATATATTGACCTAGGGACTGTTGTTCCCATATTCAAAAGTGGGTACTATTTTATATGTATTTAATCTATTATCCAATGTTTTTATGGTGTGTCATAATGTAGGAACTGGACCTGGTAATGCATTCGGTAGAGCGTCGATTCCAAGTAATGGAGACCCCGACATTGATTCCTGGCCGCGACATACCAGAGTTGTTAGTAGTGGTATAGCTCCCTTGCTAACGTTCAATCAATTATAAGGGTAGTTCCACGACTGGTTGGCCCGGTGTCAGGATAATGTGACTGGGTGTGGTATCATTCAAGGTGTTCACGGCTTACTATACACATTAAAGGCAGCCCTATTACTGCGTCAAGTGGACACCGTCTCTGGATAACTAAATACTATTGGTAGGACGATAAACCCAGACGACAAATACACAACAAAACTAGGCATATGCTTCCTTCAGACTTATATTTAATATTCTGCCAGAGGCTGCACCCTGTATTGCAGACTATCTGTTATTCTCTTTCCTTGTATTTGTACAAATACTCGGCTTGGAATCCGCACCGAGCGGATATTCTGCTTAACATTTGCATTTCATTAAATATTTATTTGTTTATTTATTGTCTATTCTTTCCGCAAATTGTCTGAAACTCTTGTAAATAACTAAAAGAGCCGGGTCATTATTTTGGTTGACCGGAAATTTTGTTTTATTTGACAACAATTTGTTGGTTATAATTGTCAATAGTTCGCATCTCAATATATAATATAATAAAGTGATCATTTGTGTGTATGGTTATGTGAGTGGGTTGTGCTATTCTCCTACCCTATTAAATATATTTTAATATGTGACTAATAGGTCTATTAGTCTAATTAAGCGGGACCAGTAATTTAAGTTGCGTATTTCTATTTGATATGTTATAGAATGTTCTCCTATCGCTGCATGTATGTGTTCTGTGCGTGAATAATGGTGTTACCCTACTATTATTTTAATAGCTAGGTTTTAAAATCGTTGTAGTTTGTCAAGCAACGTTTTGTTGTTTTCCGGTCGACCCATATGCTATTATATCATACCGAATTCGACATTTAATTAGTGTTTGATATAGAGTTGAGCATTAGACAATGGTATGTTTCCGATGTTACTTATTTTCTTGCAGTTTGGCCATTCGTGTAGGTTATTCGGTACACGTTCCTATAAATCACGTGGTATCGTACATGGAACGTGATCGTACCGAACGTTAGTCGTATCGTATCACAACCGTTAAGGTTCTATATCTGTAACACTAAAAGACGATGTGCATGTATTTATATATTTACTAGAAACATGCGAATAACATTATTCTGAGTCGGAATGAAAAACAAATATAAATATGCGTTGCCTAGTTTTTCAATGCCTCCTTTATAATATACCTTTTTACATGGCATAAAGCAACCCCGTCGTCACATAATCGGTACTATTTATGTCGTCTGTATTGAGTTAACATTGTCGCCCTAACTGACCCATTCTAGAATACAATACACAGACTAACGACGGGATTCCAATACTGCGATTACGAAAATTTACTTTTAGTGATTATGTGTACTTATATGACACAAGTATGGATTTAAATTCCCCTTTTTAGACTTTACACCAGCGCGATTTTAGGGTGCGCGTAATGAACAACTGTATATGGTCCCTAAACAAGGAAGTCTCGAAAATACCAAGTACATGATTATTCCGTTTCATGGTGGCTGCGTACCTTAAGATATCCCATATCGCTCTCGCATATTTAAGGCAGCTGAATGAGTACCTTATATTTACGATTCAATCCAAATACAACAAAATACCATCTAATTAACAGTTCAAAGTTTTAAATTGTAATCACCTAGCTGTATTTAAGTATAATGCATTATTGAGTATACTACGCTGTCTGTGTGTCTGTAAAACTGCTATGTTATTTCAAGAAATAAAGTTCACTTGACTGCTCACATGAGGGTCACTGTAACATTTATAAACATAAGTATTAGTATATTATGTATATTATGTGTGAATCACATAATGACATGTTTCTTATACATGAATCTAGATCTAGATCTAGACACATATTATCAGACAAATTAACGCATAAATTCAGTGATGGCGTAGCCCTCTAAGGTCAATTTTTTCTGCCACAATAAAGGTAGTTTCGGGTAGGTTTTACACGCAATTAAGACTAAGAGCAAGCTACCTTCACCCCAAAGAACTGTTCTTACTGATACCTAAAGAAATCCTTTAACCCTGCGCTGGTTTGGTTAAGGCAGCACACAATAGGAAGGGATTAGCTACAAAGAGCTCTATTATTAACACACGACTCGTTTCTGTAAAAACAATGTATTTCCTTTTTGTGCCAGCAGATTTAATAAAAATGCAACACCTAAATACCGAAAAGATATTAAATACATTAAACATATTTAAGTTTCTACTAAAATATATATATTATATACTATTTACTAAGCTAATTGAATTACAAACCCAAGCTTCACGTTTTACACACTTTTCCCGTTCGTTTTCACTTTAAAATATCCGCGTAACTAGTACGACTTTATACTAATCCTATGGCGCGTACGAACTGGCTGATTTTAGATTTGGCGGGAAATACAATTGACAACTACTTTAAAGCGATACTACCGTGTAGACTTTAATTCCTAATTTAAATACGGTTAAACGTAAAAATATGGGGGAAATATGCATACTCCAAATCCACAGAGTCTATTCTTCTAAATAAATAAATAAAAACACTAAAATCGCAACTTTGGGCGCCGAGCAAACTTCCCAAAATCATCAACAGGGCATGACAAAAACAGTTCTGAACCTTACAAATAGCATTTGGGACATGACTGATGCACAGAACTCCTTTGAAGAAACATAAAATAGCAACACCAACAAGTCTGTCGGTAGGTTGGAACTAGTTTAATGAGGATCAGCACATCCTTTCGGATTCTATCGTGACCCTACATTGTTGCCTATGCATGGCTTAAAAGGTATTTGCCTGAAGTATGCTCTAAATTGGGCCCTTAGTGAGTACGTAGTACGTAGTTGATATACCCGTTTAAAGATGGTATCAGAATTGGAACAACAATATTTTCATTAAACAACACAATTAGTCATTGTTACATGAACAAATTTAAAAAAAAAATAGTTTATTAATGTCACAAACCTGCGTGAAAAGTGAACCATAACGCCACAATCGTCATTAAAATGTATTTCCTATCTGAGCCGCGCTGCAAAGTTATCTATGTTTAAACTGGAAAAGCCACGTGGCCACTCATATTTCAGCTCATCCACGTCATCTGCTCTGACGTATTGTCTATTTTAAGCAGGAATTCTAATTGTTCTTATTTATAGGTTTGAAAAATTGAACATATTAGAACAGACTTTCAAGTTGTATTGTCCTAAAATGAAGATATTATGTATAATCCTTTATGCGTAGACTGAAGTAAGTTTTTATTTTCCTTTCCTGCAGAAATTATGCACAAGTACACCACACCGAGGTTAGGTATTGTTACATAATTATATTTGACATAGGCAATATATAATGAGTTAATACATATTATATAAGTTGAATATATTTTCAGGTTTAAACTAAAATACGTGAGTAGAAAATAGAAATATATCAGGTTCAAAATGTGAGTTATGAGTGAAAACAGGTTAACATATAAAACAGTTTAAGTGTATAACGTTAGCATAATAAACAGTTTAAAAAGTTATAACTTATTAAGCATACCAATCTCGTTCAGGAAGCAAACAGTCTTAGCATCGGATACTGTCTTAAATAGTTCTTATATGTTATTGATATTAAAATACTTAGACCGAACAGGTCTATGCCAATACAATGTCATAAAGTATGGTTAATTGTACGAGATTCCTGTCAAGGAACACATTCAGATTGAACTTCTCTTTTTAAAAGATAGGAAAAAGTTAATCTAGAACGTCGAATGCGACAGCGGGTAAGAGCTACGTCTTGGCGTTTACTTCCTCTGCAAGTAGAGATATTGACACCGACGTTAGGTTTAATTCCGTGTAATTTGCTATAAGCAATGTTGTCCTAACTAGTTTGCCATTTAGTAAAAATATATCGATTGATATGTGGTTTAAAATCTGTGTGGGGGATGAAAATATCTGTCTCACTAAGGACTGAAGCAGATTTTGCACTTTTATCTGCATCCTCGTTATTACAAACTAATTTAGGAATGTTGTGTTAAGTTCTTTTAAGACAGAAATGTATGCAGTTTGTTTTGGTGGGTAAAAAGTTGAAACCATTGTTCTAACTCTAAGTTTGTAATTTGTTGTGGCATTGTTGTAATTGCCTTTCTGTCGTATTCATATTTTTGGAATGGTAACATATAAGGAAATCGTCGACATTTAGTGAGCAATCAACTCCATTATTTAGAGTTTTTACAATGTTATTTGTTTTGATGTTACAGAGAATAACTAACAATATACTAACCTGAGTGACACCTTGTTCTTGTTTTTGAACAGAAGGAAAAGTAGACCCATTTTTAATTTGATTATTTCTGCCCTTTTCAAGATCAAAGACAACGTTTTCTGTTTTGATAAACGCATCTCTAATAAAAGTTTCAAATCGAACGAGATGATCGAGTGTGCTGCGTTGGTTTCTGAACACACTTTGAAATTCTGTGAGTTAATTGTTTGATTCAAAATACCAAACGAGTCTATTATTATGATCCGTTCTAAAGTTTTACAAATACAGTTAGTCAAGGCAATATGTCTGTAACTTAATGGATCTTTTGGATCCTTTTCTTTGATAGCTATAGAGACGACGAATGCATTTTTCCACGAATTTGGAACTTCTCTAACAAAACAAACTCATTATAAATAGACAAAAGTAAATTTAATGACGTTTGCGGCAGATGTTTCAATACTTGATAGGGAATATCATCAGTTCCAGCGGCGGTATCATGGGATTTGTTCAGTGCTTCCCTTAAGTTCTCTTAAAGGAAAGGTTTGGTTGTTAATTTCATTATTGTTCGTTTTAAAATTGATTTTACTTTTTCAGCCTGATTCTTCACATTTTGATATTGTTTCGAGTAATTTTCGGAAGACGAATCTTTTGCAAAGCTTTTAGCAAGAGTGTCTAAAATTTCTTTTTTGTTTGGTATAATTGAGTCATTAGATTTAATATGATTTACTGTTGCTGAAGAAGATTTACCGCTGATTTTCCTTATGGCTGACCAGACGTTTTTGACAGAAAGTTTAACTGGTGATACCAGAAACAAATATCTGCTAAGATGTTCTTTTGGCTTGTTTAATGATTCCCCTGCTCTGTGTCCTTTCATTTTTCACAATATTTAATTTAGCTGTAGTAGGACGAAATTTAAATTTCTTAAGTGCTGCTCTTCGTTCTCTTGTGGATACTTTGCATCCATCATTATACCAAGGTTATTCGCTTTGACTTTGTCGTGGTCTTATGTATACACTTTTTGCTATGCTATGAAGATTTTTTTCAGAATGAGTGTAATTTATCATCAGCATTCTCAAATGTTGAAGAAGTAATTTTTTTCAGAACAGAACATTGAGAATAATTCCCAAATTGCTTCTCCAGTAAGTAATATTTTCACTTAGCTTTACAGTTTCATTGTTCAGTATTATGGGAAAGTCATCATGTACATCCCATACTATAATCTAAATATAATAAAGGATGACATAAAGTGAGATCAAGGGATGAATAATGTCCGAAGCAGTATGTAAATACGTTGCCTTTTTATCATTCATTAGACATATATCATTTTGGGCTATAAAGTCCTGTAACGTTGTACCTACATTGTTACATTGTTATAATCAGAACATCCCCAAAATGGGTTATTCCATTAGGGTCCCCTACAAGAAAATAAAGAGAAGTTATTTGAGTAAGTAAATCATCAAATTTTGATTTTGAAATTCATTAGTTAGGAGGAAGATAAACAGAGCAAACTGTGATGACTTTTTGGACTGTTACTCGAATGGCAACTGCCTGTAATTCAGTATTTAGGTTAATCTTTGAGTGTGGCAGTTTGGAGTGGACAAGTATTGTCGATCTTGCAGACGTCATATTACACGTTGTGTGAATTTGATTATAAGTAAAATAACCATTGAAATTTATCTTATCAGTTTCTTTTAAGAAACTTCTTGAACGCACAGCACGGCAAGGTTCAAAGTGGTCAGTTAATGTAAAATATTAAAATTGCTTTAAGACTCCGACAATTCCAGTGAATTATTTGTTATTCACGGGGTTTTATTAAAGTGATTAAAATATAATGTTTTGGGCTTTACGGTTGACCTTAGCTTTTTTCTTTGGCGATTTTGATTTTTGACTTTTGTGGTTAGATATGGATTTCTGACTAGGTAATCATTTTCGCCCGCGAGCGAGTTACTTGTTTGATATTTTATTGGGCTCTTTGGACGCCTTTTGTTGAAGTCCCGATGGAGGGCCGGTGTTGATTGTCTGTTTAATGTTTTTCCTTGGTGCCTTTGATGTTGATTGAATTGTATCTTGTGGAACAGTTTGTTTTGACTTATTAGTTTGGGTTTCAGTACCTGACTATCTTTGAGTTGTTGCGTCGTTCGTGTTGACAAATGTTACATTGGATTTTATGACTGATGAATATGTGTTTGCTGGAGTGTCGATT